>JBBIGB010000002.1:12142812-12153889 GCA_037577075.1 Alestopetersius hilgendorfi
GATACCACTGTGTGTGGAGGGTGTGTGTGTGTGTGTGTGTGTGTGTGTGTGTGTGTGTGTGTGTGTGTGTGTGTGTGCGTGTGCGTGTGTGTGTACGTGTGTGTGTACGTGTGTGTGTAGGGGAGAGAAAGAAAGGGACATGTTGCATGTTTTTTTCCCAATATTGTTAATTCATTATGACAAATGGGTGCTGATCATTTGAGATAGTTAGTATACAATGTAGAAGGCAGTATAGACCCCCAAAGTCATAATATTGTAGCAGACAGCCTGTCCATATTAGGTAGTGTTTTACCAAAATGGTAGCCCCCTCTTAATTATGATGGATCCTTTGAATCCTTTGAATTGTTAAAGAGTTGAAATTTAAATACTGCTACATACAAACTAACACTGTTGCACGTTTAAGCTAGCAACCTCAGAAAAGTACCCAGCACAAACCTATTAGCTTTTTCAAGTGTGGTAGCTAAGTTGCTTAAGCAGCCATAGCCTCTAGTTTTGGGTAATGGGTCTTTGGCAAATAATAGTGATGAAGCTTAATAGTAGACTTAATTTCAGTGCACAGAAATGTTAGTTTGCTTGTAATCGATTTAAGATTTTAGTGCAAACCAACCTCATAATTCAGAGAATTCATAGAACAAAAAGCCCTTGTCATTTTTGTTCGCTATATTATTGGGTTGTTTTTTTTTTTTTTTTAAAGACTTCCTGGTCTTTTTTCCAGTAAAGAATTCTAAAAAGCTATGCATGGTTTGTTGTTTTTTGTATTTAGTTTTTGGCTTGTTTTACAATTTTTTTTATTAATTCACTGCAAAAACTCTTGATCTAACGGAGACTTAAATCTTATTTCTAGCCTAAAAGTCTTTTTGATCTTGTTTTGAAAATAATGTACTATATAAGAGCAGATTTGTTTGCTCTTATATTGTATATAAATATTGTTTTAAGATATTTTGCCTATTTAAAGAAATCTTTAGACTAGAAACAAGTGAAATTATCTGTCTGTGCAGGAAGATATTTACACTTGATAAGATTTCTTGAAATATGGAAAAAATACCGTAAACAATCTTAATAATCTTACAGAGTCTGCTCTTATATAGTAGATTATTCTTAAAACAAGACCAAGAAGACTTTTAGGCTAGAAATAAGATTGCAAGTCAGGAGTTAGATCAGGAGTTTTTGCAGTGTTGTCACAATGATTGAGAGATTACTGATCCCCAATTGCTAACACAATCCCAAGTGACTGCACTACAGCACTAAATTGGTGAAATCTGTGCTCATATGTTAAAGAATTTTCCCCAAATATCTGAACATGTATAATACAATGTATAATTTTTCGTAAAAAAAAAATGTAGTCCATGTCACACATTTGTGGTGGGGTATATGTTTGTTCTGTTACTGTTGATCAGTGTCATGGCACCAGAGGAGAGAGCGACACACATACCTTTGGTTTTCGCTCCTAAGCCTATTGGCCTGCACTACAGGATTCCTGAGCTATAGTTAGGTCTCATACACATAAATTAATCCAGGACAAAGTAGCCTCTTGTCACTCCTGTTGTCAAAAAAAAAAACCTGATCAGAGTATCCTGTAACTTCACTGTCTCATCACTCTATTTCCTTCTCTTCAAGTGAGATTCTAAGCAAAAGCAGAGCAGAGTGTTTTACAGAATATTACAATAATGATGGACAGCCATTTGTTGCTGTTGGACATTGTCCAAAGAACTGTTGGCTAAACAATGGGTGGACAAAGCACATTCAGCTCAACCGTTCTTACACATGTTCTGTCCTTACTAACAAATGTGAAAATAGTTTTGATGGTCATGCACATGTAATAGAGGTCAAGGTTCAGAATACAATCAGCAGCCTATAGAAAACTAGTGTGTTCTAATAAAAGCCAGGATCTTTGTCATATCTGGAGCTATTTCTTGAAATGTCTTGTACTTTTATGGCAGTAAGCAAAGGGTCACATGGGGTGGTCGTGTACAATTAAAGTTTTACCATGGTTTTATGGTATGGTAGAAAAAACAAAGAAAATGTGTTTAATGTATGTTTTTCCAGAATGTTGTCTATCAGCAACATTCACACAGCTATAGTGATGTAACGATGTCTGTATACTCTGAGTGATGCGTAGAGTAACGACGAGAGAAGAATGGCGCACTAAGAACTCCCTGAGAAGAAGCAGAAGAAGCTACACATTATAAAAGACAGAAAACCTAAATGTTTGTCTGTTTCGATCATTTGTCATCTTTTTTTCTGGTGCTTCTAAACCCATGACCTTTCTAAAACTGACATCTAATGAGACTGAACTAGAGAAAGCGCAGAAGTTTCACTGCCCCAGATTCCTCTACACTGTACACACGCATACACACCCGCACACGGCATGACTTCGGTTTAGTGCTGCTTTCCATTTCTGTGGTGGGTATTTTTCTAAAGGTGTGTGGCACATCTGTGCTGCCATTGTTTATTCATGCAGCGGAGCCTTTGAAATGTGTTAAAATGCTTCCCACTCATTATAAAACTCCTGCCACCCATGGATTAGCACTTTGATGTCACCAATCCTGCTTCAAAGGCTGCTTTCAGTGCCATTAATCAGAGTTTAGCCTCTGAAGACACAGCCAGAGAAAACATTTGGACATCTTGTGCAGAAACTTTTGAAACGCTCAGACTGCACTGCATATGCTACAGTGGGACTCTGTCTCCTGTATAACAGTGGTGTGTGTGTGTGTGTGTGTGTGTGTGTGTGTGTGAGAGAGAGTGTGAGAGAGAGAGAGGAGAAGTAAGATGCCTTAGCAGGTCAAAATGTCAGCACAGCAGGCCTGTTTATTTGTTTGTTCTGGGGTAGTACACTACTGCTTCATACGGGTTGACATTGAGAACATGACTTTGTGTTCAGTGTTATCAACAAATCCTTATATGTTTGAAGTGGTAACACTGAAAGGGAAGGAATAATGTTCCTAACTTTAAAGTAATTAAAGTTTTTTTTTAAAGATTTTATTTCATTTTATGTTCATACAATAAAAAAGTGTAGATGACATTATCCAATGGTGCAAATACAAAAATCTGTTTTAAAAACGCATTTGTTTAAAATAACAGTAAGGAAAAGAAAAGCCTGAGCTGTGTCCTTGTTGTTTACCAGGTAATCTGGCCACTTGCAGAGCCAGAGTCACTGCAGCTTCCAGATCTCTTCCGCCTCAACTCAGCGCAGGACGCAGCAAGGTACAAACCCAGCTCAGCAATGGATCTTATAAATCCTGCAAATTGCAAATTACTTTATTGATCATCTTTTCAAAGATGCATGGCCTTTTATTTCTGTAGTGATAATCCGTGTTTTCCACTTGTATCTTTCTGAATGTCTTTCTTCTTTGCTATGCAGTTTTCAAAGCTATACCTTTGGTCAACTCATCCACCTTTTCTTTCCTGTACTCAGTCTCACTGTATTTTTATTGGTCCTGGATAGCTTATCTACAAATGCTCTAATTGGTCAAAGATAATCTGGTTTGCTTATTATAATCAGAAGTATTAGGATTGGGTGTAAATTTAGATTTAGATTTTAGGCTGAAGTGTTAGGGAAAGTTAAATTTAGGCACATTGACAAGGTGAGCACATTGAAAATGGGTGCATTGAATAAGTCAAATAGGTATAATTCCCAGTATACAATTAAAATATACTCCATCGATATGCCTTTATCTGTCAGTTTACCTACTTTTAGTGGTAAATGTGTTGAGGTAATATATATTTTGATGAATTTCTTTTTTCAATTCCTCCACACATCATCTACAGTTGACAATCAAAAAATGATATTCTGTCTTTTCTAACTTCTTCCCAATGTTAAACATTACGGTCTACAGTCTTACTGTTCTATGAATGGGTGCCAGCTCTCTTCTTACTCACCTACTTACCTGTATCTGTTATCCCTACCTCTGTATTTTCCAATGGCTTTACCTACTCTCAGTCTCCTAAATACCTGCTAAAGGTAAGAATCTTTTAAGAGTTACTTAGAGTCTCACTTCTGCCAGTTTCTCTAGTTTTATTCATGCCTGCTTACACTGTTACTAGACTGTGGTTTACAATTTGTCTGAGCCATTGTGTGCCGAGTGATTAACAGAGTTTGTAGCCGTTTGAGTAGAGCGGAGTGAACGCATAAATGCAGTCTATGCTTGTAGATGGTTTTTAATGATTCTTGACATTTATTTCGTCTCCCTCAGACAAGATTCTTGTAGAAACCATTACTTCCTTATCTATATTAAGTGTGAGCTCATGTCTTCAGTGATTAGAAAGTTCAGAATGTTCTTCCTTTATAGCTGAGAGATTATTTTGTGCTTCCACCATCATTTGTGAGAACTTTTTTTTTTTTGCTCCAATCAATATTGTAGTGACTTTACAAACAGCAGCAGTGGAAGATGAGAAGCTTCACAGAAAGTTACAGGCAAGACCAGAAGTGGGACAGATAGTGAGTGAGGTCTTGTTAAAACGCTCAAACAGGAATTTCACTGTTTCCTCTACTTTTCTTTTAGACACGCTGGATATGGGCAGCTGACAGAGCCTCCAATTAAAGAACGTAGTACCAGTGAAATAAATTCTATGCATACCTTTCTCCCCATGCTCAGTAGAAATGAAGTATTAAGATATGCACTTTGCTGTATAGGCTCGCAATAAAATATTTATCACATCGTTAAATTTGATGAGTCCAGGAGAGGAGATGGCCATTAAGGGGATCATATTGTGTCCTTGTTAAAACAGTGCTGCAAAGCAGCAGCTCGTTTGCAGTGATGTTCATTACTGAAAGGACCCTGAAGTATTAATGCCATCTTATAACATTTGCACCAGTCCTGCACAATGTTGGTTTTAAGTGTTTATTTTCTTGCAACACACAGACAATAAAATCAGCCTTTATCATAAACCCATTTTAATGGGAAATACCATTGTGTTGTATAGTACATTTACAATTCCACTGGGGGAGAGATTTACCCATGTGTTAAACACATTCATACACAGTATGTAGAATCGTGCTTGATGTTGATCAGAATCTTCAGTCAATTCACATGTTTCTGTGTAATAGAAACATTGAGAATATTTATTGAGATTCTTTCAAGAAGCCAAGTTGTGCACAAAATTTAGTTCACATTCACGCATGTATTTTTCCATTTGCTCATTTATATTATCTCCTGGAAGAGTAAGTGTTATACATTAAGTGTGTGTCTGTCACGTCAGCGGTGTTAACCCGCTGCCGTGATGTTTCCCAATGACGAAAGGCGGACAGGCAGGCATCCATTCTGTGCTTTCTTTATTCAAACTGAGCAAGACCAGGAACATAACAAGGATGATGGACTGACACAGAATGGCAAATAAACAGAACTTAAATACAGACAACAATCAGTGCTGAAACACAAAGCAGGTGAAAACCAAAACCACATGACACATGAACAAAACAGACATGAAATCCAAAATAAAAGTCCCAAAAACAAGACAAAACAGAACCAAAAAAACAGGGCCCCCTAATGGCCACTGACCAAACCGTCACAGTGTGATATGTCCCCAGGTTAAGAAAAAGTATATAAGAAGGGCTGACTTTTACAAGCACTATGAGCACTAAAAAGCAATCAGGAAAAAAATTATAGTAAATTCACTGCCAAGGCAAAAGTATGTGGTACACCCCTCCTGCCTCAATCACCGCTAAAATGTCTATAAAGTCAAGTACGTAGTCATGTACACTCCATACAAAAACAGTGGCTGTAGAATGGATTGTGTAGAAGACTTTTGCTTTAAATATGCCACTGTTATTGCTATCTTTGCCACAAATTAATTCATTGAATTTAATCCCTGCTTGGTCTGCTCTGGTAAACTGTAAGTGCATTTTTGAAGGAGAGGTGTCTAGGTTGAACAGCTCCAAAACAAGACTGCGCAGGAGCCATGAGTTGGAAGCTTCATGAAATGGCTTTTCATGGCCAAGCAACTGCACACAAGCTCAAGATAGCTATGTGAGATTGCAAGTGTTGGCTGGAGTTGTGTATAGCATGCCACCGCTGGACTCTGGAGTGATCAAATTTCACACTTCACTGTCTGGCAATTTTTCTCACAGAATACTACCTGTCATGCATATTACCAAGTAAAGTTTAGTAGAGGAGGGATAATGGTCTGGAGTTTGTTGTTCAGGGTTTTGCCTCGGATGGGTAAGACAATTTTCAAATTTTGGCTAGAAGATAAGGTGAAGGGCAATTCCATGTTAATGTCGACTGATTTGAAAAAGGATGAACAAACTCAATGTGCAGTGGTTAAGTGATCATATATGTTTGGCTATATAGGGTCTCTGTGTTTTCATTATTTAAAACCATGGTTGTTTTCCAGCATTTTTTTCAGTTTCAGTTGTGCTAGAGTAAGACAAAGCATAAGTTACTGTGTAGGGAAAAAAAAACAGAAAAATGCCACATTTCATCAGAATGAAAAAATCACATCCAGTTTTCATTAATACAAAAATAAACGATCCATAACAGTAAACTTTCATTCAGAATGTTTCTGATGATGTTTTCCTTGTGCAGCTGCGTATTGAATTGATTGCTGCATGTGTAAAACTAAGATACGATTTTCGGACCATGGTTTAGAGAACGTAATGCTCATTCACATATAATGGAATCTAAAAAAATTGGGGAAAAAAATATATCTATAATTGATTTCATCACATATATCTAGAATTATCACAAAATCCAACTGTGATTCCAGTCCTAGATATGTGTGTTAGTAAGGTTGACTAGGTCTAAAATTGTGCTGATGGTTTTAGGTGGATACCATGGAGGTGATGAGACATCCAGAGGAGACCACCAACATGAGAAGACAGACTGTTGCATCCTACTTCCGTGTGAGTGTCTAGGAACAGGCATTCCCACTTAAAATGGAGTTTAATGTTATTTCATATTTTGCAGTGTTCTGTACCACAGTTTTATATCCCTGAACCTTATCAGTTTGAATTAATCATGTTTCCATTCATTCATTTTCACTCACTATAATATCCAGCATGCATTGCACAAGTACATTATGCAACCCTCGGTTATCCAGTCCTCACTAAGACCCTAGCCACTGAGCTAAAGGCTAATAAACACATCCAAGATAGCATTAGTATAGCACCTGTCCTGAATGTTGAATAAACTGTAACAAGGATTCCATCATTATCCAAAAAAAAGGATACCAGAGACAATTATGAAAAATCTTTCAGCCAGAAAACAGGAGCCAACCTGAGTTGTCTGAGACAGCTATGTAAACCTTAATAATAGAAGGAGACTTCCCAGCCTCCAATAGCGACTGAAGAAAGGAGGGAACTGACTCGATTCGTGCAATAAAAATATGATCAATCCATCTACAGACACACAAATCTTCAAATGCTCTCGATATGCCACTATACAAAGCTCGGGTAGAGGGAGTGTGCACATTCAAGATTGTGGAGTTATCTTGAGGAGTGCACTGGTATAACTGCAGTACCCTGAGGGCCCCATCCACAACTGGAGAATCTGTGGGTGTGGGTGCCAAACTTGGCCCAATAGCTGGGACAGCAGGTCTTACAGGAAGGGATGTTCACACGAAGGCCCATGTAATAGGGATATCCTGAGCACAAACCATGACCGAAAAGGCCACCATGGGGCCACCAACAGAACTCTGTGTCCTTCCTTTAAGACTAACCAGAAGGGCTGGAACAAGTGGTAGTGTTGAAAAGGCATAATGGACTGGGCCAGTCGTGAGCTAGAGCATCCTGGCCCAGCAAACCATTCTGATGCAGGTCCGGAAATCATGGCTGGCAGTGGATATTTTCCTCCGAATTTTCCCAAACCATGCCCACCACCTCCAGATGAGACCACCAATGGCCATGCACCCCATATTCCTGTGTGGTGTCATGCTACCCTCATTCTTATTAAAGGGGGCACAGACCAACCAATTGCCCAGGTGTGGCAATGTCCAGTAGGTGCCTGGCTATGGGGGACAAAATGTGTTGATATCAAGTGGTAGTGGCAGTTAGAAAGTCTACTTGCCCAGGCAACTTCATTATTAGCTCTGAGCTATGATTTTGTTGGTGAGTCTGCATTCAGCACTGGGGCAGTGTGGATCAGCCATCAGTCCAAAAACAGGCACTTGTCTTCACTGGTAGTGATGCTGGCATGTTGGAGTGTTTTAACAAGGCCAACTTAATGGTGGTTTGTACCTGAACTGCAGACGTGGCTCACTGACACTAGACCTCTGAGACATGGAAGTGAAAGTTGACGCCCAAGGGGCTTGAGTGCTCTGTATTGACTGCTGTCTGGGAGGAATTGCCCAAGAGCTCTTTATTGGATGCTACTGGAGAGATGATGTTGAAGTGGGATCACATCTGAGCCAGTATCACAGAGAGTGAGTCCAGCTGCTCATTAAGCATCTGTGAAGTTTTCTTCTTTTTTGTGGAGCCTGAAGAAGGGGAGACAGCATTTGCCAAGTTTGGTGTGAGCAAAAGCCACAATCAGAGCTGCTTTGCTCACAGATTCCAAACCAGCAAGCCTCTTTTTGAGTCAGCGGTTTCATCACACAGCTCATGCACAAATCAGTTAAGGCCTTATGGAGGTGCTCATAGTCAAGACGTTATGGAAAGTCATGACCATCAACTGGATCCAGAGTAGCAGGTCATTGTTAACAAGAGGGGATAGAAGAACAAGAGGGGATAGAAGTGAAATTCCATGCTCTCAGTATGCAGTAAAAGAGGGTGGAAGCGACTACATTGGCTTTGCAGAGCGAAGCTGGTGGTGTCAAAGACAAGGCTCTTGTAGACTCTTAAAATCCCAGCTGAATCCTGAGTTATCTCGAGGGAGCAGTGGATGATCCAGGTCTGGTGTCGAGCGATTGATAGTACTTACCTAGCAAGAAGAGAAGGAGGGTGTGTGTGAGTGAGCTTCAAGCTTACTACGTCACTTGTTATGTCATGTTTGACAGATTTTTTTTTCAGCTGTAAGTATCGCCCTGGTGGTCAGGAACATCAAATTATAGCTACTTTGTACTTTTCAGTGTGGTTTTGTTTTTATCAACGTTCTCTTTTTATTTCTTTACAGAGTTTTCTTGAGCCCTAAAACCTCTAGGGCAGTGGTCCCCAACCTTTATTTCGTCACGGACCGGTTTAATATCAGAAACTATTTTCACGGCCCGACCTTTAAGGAGTGGCAGATAAATATATGCATTTATACAAATAAATGATACGCATAAAAATGGGGATATTTTAAAAATATAATAATGAGGAATCTTTAAAATATAATAATAAAGGTAAATCCAGTGTGTACTCGCAGCTTTATTAACAGCATTTTCATAACAACGAGCCGACAACAGAACACGGGTAACATCCACGTTTTTTTTCCTGTGCAGCCGGCGAACCGGTACCACATGACCCACCCCCCGGGGTTGGGGACCACTGCTCTAGGGCACATTTTTGTAGCCTACCTATATATCAGTTCCTAATCCTCGTAACTACGTAATGATTTTTTTGCTGTGGTACTATAGTGATACTAAAAGCCCCTTTTGGTTTCCTTTCTGATTGGTTTATTTGAAACTACTTATCTGAAGGTTTATTAGGCAACGGAAATTGATTTTTAATAGCATCAATCCAAAGAACCTTGTACAGGGATAGTTATCGAGTATTCTATTGTAGTTACAGAATAATATTAAGATTCTTAGGAATGATTTCAAAATGATTGATTATTAGATATAATGACTGAAAAATAGACCTTAGGTTCACAAGGTTAACCTGTTCTGCCCATATTTCAAAAATAGTGACACTATAAAATACTACATTTAGCCTTTCACTGTGTAATGTGGTTTGATGCTGAAGCGTGTGCTTTGCCTCTGTGTGTATGGCAGTACTCTCTGATGGATCTGCTGTCTAAGATGGTGGTGGGCACCCCTCACTTTGTGCGCTGCATTAAACCCAATGATGACCGGCAGGCTTTGCGCTTCTGTGAGGAGCGTGTGCTGGTACAGCTCCGCTATACAGGCATCCTAGAGACTGTCAACATCCGGCGCCAAGGCTACTCCCACCGTATCACCTTTAGTGAATTTGTTAACAGGTAAGAGAACAACACTCAAGTGAAGAAACACACACAGAACGGCTGTAGCTGTCACTCAGGAAGCTTGTTGAACAAGCCACATCACACAAAACACGACTTGTTAATTAGAGGGAATAAGTGGGACAGACTCACTAATGTGTAGTTATTAACAGGAAAACACTACTCCCTAAGAGAAGGATGACAAGATTCAGAGGAACGTAGTTAGCGAATGAGGGCAGAGGCGCAGAATGAAGATTCAAAGCAGGATGTTAATAAGAACATGTAGTCGTTTATTGGTCTTTTCCTAATTTCTGTTTCTGGCAGGCATAGGGAGCTAAACCAGGAACAAATACAGCTCTGCCCTACTACATGCCATCTTCCTGTATAAAAGTGTGCAAATTCTGTTTGGACAGAAATGAGGGCACAAAATTCTTATTCTGAAATGAAGTGACATTGTTGACTAATGCAAACATGCTCGGAGACTCAGTCCAAGAAATCCACAGTTGATCAATTATGCCATGAATGTGGCCTTATTTCTAGAAAGCAGAAAAACCACAGTGGGACAGTGGGGGAATATAAACTGAATTGTAACTAGCTAGAATTTGTGACTAGCACGAAGACCCCCGGTCTGTTAGCTCTCCTTCTCCTGAGAGACTTTTAACTGTAAAAATACTACACCACCTCTTCTAGACTGAAAGAAAGAATGTTCCTTCCACTCAGTCTTTTGTGAAGGCTAAAGATGTTATTTTGATTTAATTATGTTTTAGCAATGAAAGTGGATTATGTCATTGATAATTGAATGCTAAACTGAGAATGGAAATATAGCAAAAATAGATTTTGTGCCTTTAATTAACAGGGCAGGGGTGCTTTGATGGGGTGGACCAATTTTTTGTGAAAGGGGATTCATGGAGAAAAATTACATTTTGGAGGCTTAGGCGGTACATACATTTGAGCAATCTTTCTCTGCCTCACTCCCTCTCTCTCTCTCTCTCTCTCTCTCTCTCCCTCTCTTTCACTATCCCTCTCTCTCTCTCCCCCCCCCTCCA
>JBBIGB010000002.1:12183667-12196585 GCA_037577075.1 Alestopetersius hilgendorfi
CATCCTGAAGTTTGTTAGGCTCCATTCTTCTCTTTCCACATCATTTTGGCCTACAATAAAAAAACCTATGTCTGAAAAGAAAAAGATCAGAAACAGTGAAGCAGTCCAGCAGTTCCTGAGAACAGTATCAGATTAAAGTCAACCCCAAAAAACACTTAAAAAGATGTGCCATTTGTTTCTCAATTATAGTGCTTAGTCAGCCCTAGCAGCCCTATCAGTTGCTTCGTGTAGTAACACTTCCACACTCCTACAGTAGAGACAAAAACACTGGAGCCTGGAACAGAACAAATTAAACACTGGCTTCTCTCTCTTCTCTCTCTCTCTATCTCTCTCTCTCAGTCTTTGTCTCTTTTTTCTCTGTGTTGCTTTCTGGGGGTTTTTTTTGTTATTTTTAATGCAAAAACACATTTTGCTTTGATATAAATGACAAATGATACACATGTTGAAGAAATAAATACAAACTTTAATGACAATGCACTTTTGATGGAGGGGTTTAGAGTGCACCCTGTGGAGCAGCTGGGGGTTTCCAAATTCATGTAGAACATCAGGGATGTTTTTGTCCAGAGGAATTTGCTTTAATGTGACTTTGTGTTCTGCTTTCTTTGTTTTTTTTTTTCCTTTCCCAAGCCTATATACAGACAGTCACTGATAGACTAAGTGAAACACTCACTCACACATTTGAAATGTTTAAATTGGATTAGCAAGGAACATACATCATCCAAATGAGACCCATATTATTTTATTAAGATAAAATAGATAAGATGGGCAGCTGGTAGCCTAGTGGTAAGGGCATTCGTCCTGCGATCAGAAAGTCGTGGGTTCAATTCCCAAGACCGTTAGGCACCTCTGAGGTACCCTGAGCAAGGTACCGTCCCACACACTGCTCCCCGGGCGCTGTGTTCCTGGCTGCCCCCTGCTTCACTTGGTGAACTTTGTGCTGTTCACATATGACAGAATGGTCACTTTCACTCATAAATCTTTATTTTCATTGTTACTTTTTCAAGGAACAATGATATTTAAAGTGCAGTCAACTCAATGTGTAGGATAGAAGTAACATTTGCAGTATTTGCAGTTTGTCACTATTTAGGGCTGCCTTAAACAGTACATAGTGCATAAAAGATGTGTGTATACATAAAATTTTCTTCCTGTACATTGACAAAAAGGACAACAGATATTCAGTTGCCGCTTTAGGGATAAGGTTGGTTCTTTTAGGGCGCATGGGACTGGCTTAATGACCATAGCAGAGGAAAGCTTCGAATGTAGAGCAGAAAGCGGGAGCTTTGCAGTGAGAGGACCTCCCATGCTCCCCTCTGGGGCTGTATGTGTGTGCCCTTATCAAGTAGGGGCATATCTCCATTTCAAAGCCTCCTATCTGCTTAGAAAGTTCAGGAGGCCTTACAATGTCTATTCTGTCATTTAGATTTCTGATAGCCTTCTTTCATTAAATGTAGCCTATCAAAAACTAATAACGATAAAATCATTAAATTTAGGCCTCCTTAAGGAGTCAGATAACCAGCTTCCTCTCTCTTGATCCCCCTCTCCAAGAGCGAGACACAGAGACAGCTCCAAAGCAGAGATAAGGCTGTTATGATTGTAGCACATCTCGAAAACCATCCGGAAACTTCCTCCTCCACTGTGATCATCATCGTCTGCATCCAGACACCTCCACTGATGAAATGCTGTTGTGTTGGTAGTGGGAAGGAAGGGGAAAAAAAGAAAGTGCTCTGTAAAATATCAGCAGAAACATGTGTTTTTTCCTGCTCAGATGTGTAGGGCAAAGCTGTGTTGGCATCTAGATTTGTGGCGCTGTTTTTTCAATTTGCATATCATTTACTTCATCTGCCTTTGTTGACACCCCAGGGCCCAGGCATAGATTTTGATCTTTATAGGAAGGGTGATGGGACTCAGAATGTTCTCTCTCTTTCTCTCTCTCTCTCTCTCTCTCTCTCTCTCTCTCTCTCTGTCTTATGTTCTCTCTCTCTCTCGCTGTCTCTCTGTCTCTGTCTCTCTGTCTGTCTCTGTCTCTCTCTGTCTTATGTTCTCTCTCTCTCTCTCTCTCTCTCGCTGTCTCTCTGTCTCTGTCTCTCTCTCTGTCTCTCTCTGTCTTTTGTTCTCTCTCTCTCGCTCTCTGTCTCTCTCTCTCTCTCACACACACACACACACACACACACACACACACACACACACACATACAAAAGGTTAGCCTCATTCAAGCTATTAAAGTTTATTAGTGCTATAAATTGAACATTTGTTAAGACCTAATGTTGCCTTATGTTATTGGCGCAGTAAACTTGAACTTAGTGTTATGGCACTTTGCTACTGAGAGTAAAACGATTGTTGTAGACTGACCAGTAACCATTTGTGTAATGCCTATCATGGTAATAGCACTAATTCATTTCTCCTTTTCATCTCAGTTGCCAAAGAATACTTGTTAAGGTTGATGTTCAAAACTCTTGAGCACTGAACTAACTGCACAACAACACAGTGCCTGTAGTAATATGGCGTGTGTAGTACTGCGCGTGTGCCTATGTGAGTGTGTGTTCACTTCTGAAGCCCCAATTATAATTGCTGCCCACTGTGTCCAGTGTTGCTCTGGTCTCTCTGGATCAAGAGGTAATTAGAATATTCCTTGTGCATTATTCCCTGGCTGAGAATACTCCGTCCCTCAGAAGCACTCTGCCTGAAATAGGTCACTCCTACAGCCGCGAGTGTCTCTTTAAACTACACGGAATCCGTTAACGGAGATCTTGCTCCCTTGATTATTTTGGCCCTGCTTTGGCATGGAAATCAATTTGGAAAAAGCTCTCAAGTTTTTTTGTCTCAGTGAAAACCACTGAAGTGCCGAGCCTTGGTGGAGTTCCTCTTTCACTAATTTCTTCCCTCTTGTTGCCATGGGTCCTGGGTAACCACTACCGTATAAAAGCAATCAGAGACTTGCAAATTAGTTAAGCATGACACTACTTTATATAACTCATAAAGTAGACCATGAGATCACTCTGTGGCCAAGCACTGAAATCATACCTTTAAATTTTCAGGCAAAACTGTCTTCTTTTTAACTAACAAGAGTCACTATAGGCCTAAAGCTTGCACCAAAAGCCCAGATGAGGTAAACTGAGTAGATCTTGCACCTGCCTTCTTTAATACTTCTCTGTAAAAGCATGATTGCCCTTTGTTTTCCTCTTATTAAAGAGCCACACACATCTGGAGCTGCAGACAAACTCTTTTAATGTGGTCCATGTTGTGCACCACTGAAGTTACTCCTTCCATTTTAGTTGTTTGTTCCAAGCTGTGTTTCTTCCCCCTTTTTTTCATTGCACTGAAAGCAGTGCCACATTTCAGATATTTCAGAGGCATAATCCTTCGGTAGAAGGTAGAAAAGTATTTATTGTCAGACAGGATACTCTGTCTCATATTAATAGTGAGGGCAGACTTCAAAGGATGAACACAAATAGGCTTGCATTGTCCTGCCTCTATATCCTCCAGAGTTCAAAGAGAGAGTTTGAATAGCAGTGTTTCTAAAGCTTCTCTTTCAGACCTGCTGAGATGTAAAGCAGGTAACCTGCTATTGATACACGCGCACACACACTCACACTCTCACACACAAACACACACATATATATACATGCATGGAGTTGCTGGTAAATGTTCTCTACAAAGCTCCATGCAAACACTATGCAGCATAATCACACAGCTATGTTGAAGCTTAAAGCCCAAGCCGTGTGTGTCGTCTTTACAGTGCGTCCCTGCTGCCACTCTTTAGTGCTGAATGAACAGGTAAGTTTAGGATATCGGCAGATTAAGACTGTGATGCTCTTAACCTCATGCAGTGATTGATGCCTGAGTGAGGGACAGGCGTAACAGCCAAACAGATGTCAGATGTGCGGGGGGCTCTGTGTCAAAGTACCCTCCCTATAGACTGCATTAATAAAGAGAGAGAGAGAAGGGGAAGGAGATAAAAGAGAGTTTGGAGTACGCACATCAAAGAGTTGCTAATGATGGGAGATGCCATTAGGGGTTGTAGTGGCCTTTGTTTCGGCTTCCTAACACCTGCAATTTGTTGAGGGCTTTCTATGTACCAATGAATTACCCCCATTTGCATGACCACTGAGTGAATACAAAAAAGGATAAAAAGTAAGACCCCTGAAGAGTTTGTGTGGGCTCAGCCCCAAACGCTACTTCACGTCTCTTAAGGAATAGCGAAGTGATTACGGAGTTGATGCTGCAGCACAGAATGACGTTTTGATGAACTCGATGTGGAAGCTGTCCTGTCCCTGTCGCCTATGAAATATAAAATATAAATATGATGGAGACTCTAGCTCCTAGGTCGAAGTAGAGCCATGGTTTACTCTACCAATCTGAAAGACCATATGGGTGAGCATGTACTCCATCTACTTTGAAAATTAGCTTATTTAACGTTTCTGGGCCTGCGGGGGTTGGAGGGAGCTCTGGAGAAAATCAGAGCGTGAAATTGCGATTAGCCCCCGTTGTTTGTACGGACTGAAGGAGGCTACAGGACTTGGCATGGCCAAAGGTGTAACCTGTTTTGTTTGGCCTTGCTGAAGCCCTCCCAGATGGACTGAGCAGCTGCCATTGAGTAAATGCGGGGTGGGTGCACAGAGCGAGGACGGCTCAGGCCCTGTTTAGACTCAGGGAGGCAAAGCATCAAATCTGTCCCTCTCAGTCAGGAGGAGCAGCGGAGAGAAACTCCTCCAGCTACGCGTGCAGCCCACAACATTCACCTCCCCACTCTCTCTCCTGCTTGACTGCTGTATTTGGCTCAGTGCTGCACCTTCTCAAGAGTTGATGGCTCACACTGATAATCAAAACTTAATCGCCCCATTATCTGTTTTTGGATGAGGGTCAGTTTCCTAACTCTCTGAAAGAAGCACCAGCAATTAACCCCTTAAACCCTAAAGGCCTACATGCAACGATCATTGAACTTATAATGATCATATAACTCATTCGTTTATTTCTTAGTAAGTATAGGTACCTTAATAGTAAGATTAGAGTTAAAACAGGTAATAATATGATACATTCTACAATAATGACGTTAGTTAGTAAGACAGTGTCTCTTTGTTGTGCAGTTTCCATATGAAAGAAAGCAATTCACCATAGTTTTGCATTTATAGTGTAAGGAATTGTAAAATGTGAGATGTAATTAGAAGGAATGCTGCATTCTAAAGGAAACGTTTTAATAATTCAGCAGCAAAGGGGGTCACATATTTTCTCGAGGACAAACACCCCTATCACCAGCCTTTAAATATTATTCTACAAATATAATGTACAAAGATGTGAGAATTGATGTGAGTGTATGTTTTCAGTATTTTTTTCAGTGTAATTCAAAACTGATCAACCTGAGGAAAGCAGAATGTGACCCCAGCAATTACCCTGTGCTGACAGCCCCCAGCAGCCGATGGCTGAGTTGCCACACACGGAGCTGAGGCTGCTGTTGGGATGTTGACCTCTCCCTTCTCTTGTGACCCCCAGTCTGTCTGCATACCGCCTGGGCCAGGCCTTTAAACGTGCAGCCTTTGCCTTTGCCTGGCAGCATGAAGAGAGGCAGCGTATCAGATTTCAGGGGAAAATGTTAGAGACTGGGGAGTGCGGAGTTGGGCTGCAGTGCACTAGAGGCTGAGTACAATGGCAGCTTTCTGTCAGGCAGGGACTTCAAAGGCTCGCTGAGTGACTGCTCTGAGTTAGACTTTGTTGTAGATCACTGAGGAAATTCACAGATGTTTTCTCATACGAGACACCATTACAGCGGCTCAAGTACCCAGTAGCCCCGAGCATTTCTCTCTCTTCTCTCATTTCTCTCTCTTTCTATCTTTCCTGCTCCATCTCTCTCTTTCCCGTGCTCCCTTTCTTGTGTGGGAGACAGATGTGGAACCAATTTTTCTTTCTTCTTTTTTTTCTGCAGTCTGTCCAGAGAACATGAAAAGTTAGACAATTTATTCACTTTAACCTGTCTAAGAAGCTCTCAAAAATAACGTAGCTAAAAATGTCAGTGCTTTTTTTCTGTTTAACCCACCAAGAAGTACAAATCAGCAAAAAGTTAGAGTTTAAGTTGATCTAATTTAAATCAATTTAACCAATCACTTTTCTTTCTATCACTAATTAATTGTTTCTCTTTCTCTCTCTCTCTCTTTCTCCGTCTATCTCTCTCACAGATTGCCTTCTTTGGTTTCTAAAAATACAAATGTATATAATTCATTCAGTGGTGAGAAATTGCAATTTAAATATTTATTATGAAAACTTCTGTTACATTTCATATGTTTGTTGTAAATAATAAAGATTTCACTTGTTTAACCTAAATTCAGAGACTGCCAGGCCTTTCCTCTTAATATTGTTCATTCGAATTGTTTTAATTTGTGTGTTTTGTCTGTTCTTATCTTTGACTTTAGTTCTGTGACATTTCATGTTACATATTTTATGGATTTTGTAGGCACATTTTTTCAGTATTGGTCAATTTAGTCAGTATATAAAAGATGCTCTTCAAATGTGCTCTGTGGATATGGTTTATACTCCTGGATGTTAACTGGGTTTCTGCATGATGGGACTGATAATATGTCACATAAAGAGGGGAACTCTCTAAAGGACTGAATTTGTTTTGAAATTGAACTGAAATTGTTCCACCCTAGTTACACATCAACTCTAAACCGGTGGGGCACAATGGAAGAGAGGAAAGCTTTGCTCCCGTAATAAATGATGATTGTTTTATACGAAATGGATTATATGAATGTGTATGTGGAGGGTTACCTGTTGCCTGTCTGTAGTCGGTGATTGTACTGTTACCTTTGTCACCACACATTTCCTTCAGCTGTGTTTGATACCACATCATCTGTGCGAAATAAAGTTGTTTAAAATGCTTACCAATTAAAGACCAGAATAATTATCTACTAGTTATTCTGGTTTGTTTCTAAAAGTTTGACACTACAGTTAGGAGTCTGTTAGCATAAATTCAGTTGACCTGTTTGCTTAAGTTTTTATTTTGAAACACTACAAATTATATATACATTAACTGGTTCATACATTTTATTGAACTCCTAATAGTCGAATGTCGGTATGGTACACATGAGCATTACAGGCATGTAAATGTGGGCTGTTGGTTAATGTACTGCCTGTGAGTTGAGTGTGTCTTTCACATTGCATGGTAATATGTCTAAGGTGGTTAAAGGTGAAGAGGAACAAGAAGAATAGGTAAATTGAAATGTTGGACGCTCTTGACAATCCTCTGTGGGTTGCAGGAAAACGAAGATAGCCTTTGGGCCCAGCGGGAACCCTCCTCTGCCCCATGACTGTGTGCAGAGCCGTGGGAGAGGACTAGGAGTGCTAATCCCTTCAAAGCAACCGATCCACTTCAAAATCAGCAACTGCAAACTTTTGGGGGACAGTGGAGGTTCTTATAGAAAAGCAACCCAAAAGTGTGTGCTGTTTTTAATTGCTTCAGCCCATCCTTACATAGCCCAAACTGAAGAAATTGGAATCACTGTTTTTCAGTCATTTTAACTACTTTAACACTACCCTAACCACAATTTTGCTAATCTGTTTTTATTAGTTTAGAAGTTTAGCTTGTGACTTGGTATATCAGGAGTATGCTTTGTAAAGGTGGTTAAGGTGTTTAAAGGTCACTGAGGTTCAACTGCCCACATAGATAAAGTCTTGGGGAGCTTTAGGCGGAGCAGAGGGAGGTGTGCTGAAAAATGTTTCCACTTTCCTAAAGATTGGGAACTCCTCCCTCCTTCACACCATCTCCCAGTAGCTCAACTCCTCAGGAAACACCAAAATAAGACCTCATCCTGCTTTAGTCACTTCCACACCTTTAATTAGCTGGGTTTGCCAACAGTGACACCTTAATCACTTAACAAGTAAACTACTGAGGAATCATTTGTCATGTCCTTTGAATATGTCCCAGTTAGGATGACTGCATGAATGTGGGAGCTTTCCCCCCACTTTAATTAATGTTAATGGAACTTAATTGTATTTTATAAAAGAGGCCCCAAGCTGTCAAAACAAACTGCTGCACATTGTGAGAAATGTCTGATGATGTCTTTGGCCACAGGAGACATCCTAAGGAAATACAGATCAACTTTGTGGTGTTTGTTCCTGCCTTTGTGGAGCTACCGAAAGTGTTTGTGTTGTTCAGTCTTCAGTTCACGTGTTTTTAATTTTTTGTTGTTTTTTTTTTAAAAGACATTTCAGTTTATTTTTAGCTGAAACAAAAAAAAGGGGGGGGGGTCAGGATGATTATGAACTTTGTGTTGAATCCCATTATCCCCGTCTCTTTCGCCTCCCCTCGTGAAACCTTCCAACACGCCCGAACCAAGAGATCTCTCGAGATAACACGGCGGCATTGTCACAACGGGCCTTGCTACAAATCCTTAATTACAAAAAGGAGGATCGGGTGACTCCGGCATCCAGTACGGGGGTCTCCAGGCGGCGAGGGGTCTTTGATCAAGAAAATCCAATTATTTGTGTATATACATTTCCCACATAGTGATTACTTCATTAATTGTCCCGCCTTTATCTCCACCCTTCCCATCCCCCCTAATAATCAGCCCTTTTATCCAGACCAACAAACACACCATAGGAGCTTTGTGGATTCAAAGGATTTGCTTCCCCCTCTCAAAGAGCCGCTATTCTTTGATGATTGGGCAGCGGCAAACTTCAAAGTAATAAATCTTACTCCTGACTGGCTGGCGGCCCACCAAAGTCCTTATCAAATCCTAAGAAGTGATCCTTCAGTCCTCAGATAGTCCAAGGATATCTCGAGGAGAGGAAGCGTCGGGGCTACACTTTTCCATGAGAAGACGCTTTTTCACTCATTTCTGCAGCGCTCGGAAACCTGGTTAGAGACTGTGGAGGAGAGAGCGAGAAGAAAGTTTGCCATGGCAGCAGTGGCTGTGCTGAGAAACGACACTCTCCAGGCATTTCTTCAGGTTCGTGCGAACTTTGTAACATTATTGTAAAATGGGCTTTCTTTCTCTTTCCCGCTTGTTTGCTGTTTTAAAAAAGTGTCTGCGTGACAAATCTTGTACTTAAACGTGAACTTTTGTTACGATCACGTAGGGATCAGGATTATTCTCGTGCTCTTGGATGTTTTTAAACGTTGTGAGGCAAAACAGATGTGTAGAGTGTAGATACGCCCTTGTTAGCATCTTAGAGTTTCTTGACCGCGAGTAAAAGTGAAGGTTAAAGTCAGACGCTCCTTGGCAAAGTTGCGCCCCAGACTTTCTGACCTGATCAACCCAGTTTGTGTCTCTCAGCTGTAGTTTATCGCTTCCTAAATTGTCTCTGTTTTGATCATCCAGGACCGCACTCCCAACTCCTCTCCGGAAAACAGCAAGCATTCTCCTCTGGCGCTCTTAGCGGCTACGTGTAACCGGATCGGCCACCACCACCACGGCTCGAGTCCGGTGGACTTCCTCCAGGTCCCATACGAAACCACGCTCGGGTCTCCTTCGCGGATTTTCCACCCATGGAGTAACGAGGGGTGTCCCCCGTCCAACTCCTCATTCGGACTATCCTCCAAACCGCAGCTCTCGGCGCACCTGCAGGGCTCTTACACGTCCCACCATGAGCTCCCACTGACCCCGCCGGCCGACCCCACATACCCGTACGACTTCTCCCCGGTCAAGATGCTGCCGTGCTCCATGCAGTCCACCTGCCCTCCCACCTACGTCCCGGCTGTCACATACGCGGCACCCACACCGATCCCACCTGCCATGCCGGGCTTCGTGGCGGGACACTCAGGCCTGGTCCACCAGCAGCAGAGACAGCTGTCCCCCAACCCTGGAGAGGACATCCCATGGTGGAGCCTCCAGCAGGGCAACCCCGTGAGCCACCCATCCTCGCTCGCGCCCCACCGGTTCCCCATCCAAAGGAGCCTGGTGCTGGGACACACGGACTTTGCGCAGTACCAGAGCCAAATCGCCGCACTGCTCCACACCAAGTCTCCCCTGGCCACGGCCCGCCGCTGCCGCCGCTGCCGCTGCCCGAACTGCCAGTCGTCCAGCGGCTCCAACGACGAGCCCGGCAAGAAGAAGCAGCACGTGTGTCACATCCCGGGCTGCGGGAAGGTGTACGGCAAGACGTCGCACCTCAAGGCGCACCTGCGCTGGCACTCGGGCGAGAGGCCGTTCGTGTGCAACTGGCTCTTCTGCGGGAAGAGCTTTACGCGCTCCGACGAGCTGCAGAGGCACCTCAGGACACACACGGGCGAGAAGAGGTTCGTGTGTCCGGACTGTTGCAAGAGGTTCATGAGGAGTGACCACCTGGCCAAGCACGTAAAGACGCATCAGAACAAGAAGGGCAAGCCTCACGAAAAGCCCAACGACCACCACGTCAAGCGGGAGGACACGAGACACCTATAAAAAAAGAAAACCACGACGACCGTAGACTATAGTGCAATACACAGTGAACCTGATAGAGCAAAGGACAGTCCATCAAGATGAAGTTTCGATCGTTTGGAACTTTCTTCACAGAGGGATTTCTTCCTGGGACTTAAAGAGACACATCACCTTGGAAGTTTTAATTTTTTGGGGGACTTGTAAATATGATTTTCAAGTCAGTTTCAGTTATCATAGGGACTCCGAAGACCGTTTCGCCTCCCTGTGCTGCCCAATACCACTAACAAGTCTTGAACTTGTGTTAAGATCTCTGTCTTCGGTGGAAGATCTCGCATTGTTGTAAATATATTTAATAGCTTTTGTTGAAGGAAAGTGTCAGTTTTTTCGCTCCTTGTGGGGTGTTTTAGCATGCTATTGAGAACAAACTGTTAAATAAATTGTTGTGAAAATAAAGAGCATCACTTGTGCAACCGCTTAAAAGTTGCCGTCACGGGCAGAATACGTTTTTAAAGTAAGATGTAGAATTTTGCCAAAGAAATCCCCTAAAAAGTTAACTTTCTTTAATAATTTGATCCCGCTAAGAAGCTGTGTTTAAAGCTTAGATGGAGATTCAGTCTTGTTTGTAAGGACATCACACAGAGTTCATTTTACTAACAGGAGAAAGGTTTTAAAGGGATTTATGTGTTTTTTCAGAACGTTATTGAGTAGTTAGGAATTGTTGTGGCCACTTGACTGCTGACATCAAAGCTTTGGGTAAGTTTCAGCTCAGCTTCAAAGCAATGCATAAGTTAAAGACTTGTGGACATGAATAACAGTGTTTAGACTAACGTAAATGCTGTGCAAGTAAATTTTAAATACAGATGCACGTGTCTGACGAAAATATACTTCCATATGTATAAATTATTATTCCCTAGGTAGAATGCTTTATTTATAAACAGCATCAGAAAGTTCACTGGATGAGCACAGCTATTCTGATGGGCACCACGGTTCTGTTGTTTTTAACTGTTTTGTGTAACTAGAATAATATTACAAAAATGGCTTAAATGATTTTGAGAAACAAACACCATAATGATTTATAAAGTAAATTCCAAAAAGAAAGAAATATTTACGTTGAAGTCAGCAGTTCTTCCAGGAATGAATCTTGGCAGAGCCGCTTTACCATTTGAAATGTCCTCTAAAATCAACAAATATATGTATACAAACTACAATCAAATAGATAAACATGTACATAAAAACTTTCTGAAGTTATTATTTGTATTGCAATGTATAGCTCACTATGTGAGTATAAAGTTACAGAATATCTAACTGGGAAACTGCATGATCTTCATACACCAGATTACAGGACTGAGATAAAGTGAGGAACCTTCTTTTAAAACGTTTTTAAATCTTCTCCTAGTGCATATTGTAAAGTTTCTTTACTAATTATATATGAAAGTTTTGGGTTTTGCTTTTAAAACCTTAAACCTCTTAGGAGCATTTATTTGTGTATTGTTTGTACTTCATTTGTCCAAAAGCTTCCTTGATTAATTGCTGTTCGCGCCATTATCCTGTAGAGGTCACAAGTAGAGCACTGAAGTCAGTATTAATACTAACATCAAGTTGATAAATTAGTTTAAGACTTTATATACAGACTTCTGAAGTATTCTGTTCATTTCATGCGCACCTCCAGTGCTGTTGTGTAATGGACAGTATTTTTTTTCATGTTTTGTTAAAAATTGATCAGTGAGCGAGCTTTAATAGTTGCTAATAGTTTTTAAGAAAAAAACTCTAAACAACAGAAGCTGTGTCAATTTGCAGGACCACCAAACAAAGAAGTTGTGAAGAACTGAACCTTGTAAAAATGACTGAAAAAATAGGGAAAGTGTATTACACCACCTGGTCATTTTAAAGAGCTTTTAAAGAGGTATTCGAAGTGTGTGCACAATTTTATATGAAAGCTGTTTATTGGTGTCAATAAGGCGAAAACATCGCAGCCGTTTTTGTCGTCATGCAGTAATTTTGTCTTGCAAGAGCGCCCCCCGTGGTAAACCACGAGTCATGCTACAAATGCAGTTACGTGCAGGTCTACAGCTCTTCAGCTCTTCAGCTTTCTCTGTGATGGCCAGCAATCACTAATCACATTCTATCAGCTCCTGACATATGAAAGGAAGCTTGGGTGTAACAGTTGATCAGAATCAGAAAACTGCTTATGTTGTGATAGGTGATCCATGAATCACGACCTCAAATTTTTGAACTCTCCCTGTGAGTCCCATCAACACCTGTTCTGTGACCAATTTGAGTATCAGTATCAGACTGTTGGTGGTTCTCGGTTTTCTTGTTCTTGCTGTTCAACAGGCTAGTTCACATGCGGTCACTAGTATCTGGATTGTATACTGATGAAATTTTTGCTTTACATGAATTTCCACCAGGTACTCAAATGCATCTCCAGCCAGTCAGACTGAAATCCACTTATTAGTGGGGAGTAATATCTACATCAGTTTATACATGACATTTCTGTTTTATTATGAAGATATAGTCTGTATTTACAAGATAATTAATACAATTACAGTAATTTAATAAATAAGAATATGTT
>JBBIGB010000002.1:12212241-12232731 GCA_037577075.1 Alestopetersius hilgendorfi
CACACACACACACACACACACACACACACACACACACACACACACACACACACACACACACACACACAAAAACACACTCTCTCACATATATTTTTGAGCCCACTCTCATTCCACTTTGGTATTTCTGTAGGGCAAACTCTGTCACATGGAATCCTCACAAGATGATGGGCGTTCCACTACAGTGCTCTGCCATTCTGGTCAGGGAGAAGGTGAGACAAAGAGAATGAAGAGAGTGGGGGAGAAAGAAAGACGGGTCGCATTTTAGAGATGGTACAAGAAAATAGTATAAGAAAGAGACTGGGTAGCAAAGTGAAAGTGAGAGACGAACATAACAAAAGGGCAGAAGAAACGAAGAGGCGGAAAGAGGGTTTGTGCTCACTGAAGTGTATCGTTAATGATTTTGCTCTCTGGCTTCTCACCCTCTCTCTCTGTCTGTCTCTCGCTCTCTCTCATTTTGTCTGTCTCTCTCTCTCTCTCTAGCTCTCTCTGCCATGACATGTCATTATGTGAGAATCTGGCACTCTGATGGTTTCATTGTGTATATGTGTGTGTGTGTGTGTGTGTGTGTGTGTGTGTGTGTGTGTGTGTGTGTGTGTGTGTGTGTGCCCGCGTGTGCAGGGTCTGCTGCAGGGCTGCAATTCCATGTGTGCTGGCTACCTTTTCCAGCCTGATAAGCAATATGATGTCACATATGATACTGGAGACAAGGCCATACAGTGTGGCCGACATGTGGACATCTTCAAATTCTGGCTCATGTGGAAAGCAAAGGTACTGTAAACTGTAAAGTAATAAACAAACACCAATACATTAGTTATTAAATAATGAATGAATAAAGGAGTGAAAGGATGAATGTATGAATAAATGAAGTAATGAATCTCAGCTGAGAATTCTTATATTCATATTCTGCGAATAGTATGAAAACGAATATATTTATATATTTATCTTAATGATATGTATGTCTTCTATAGGGCACCATTGGATTTGAGAAGCACATAGACCGTTGTCTGGAGCTTTCAGAGTACCTCTATAATAAGATCAAGAACAGAGAAGGCTATGAGATGGTTTTCCAGGGACAGGTTCGACAAATTTTCAGTGTTATCATCAACACCATTACCGTCTAAAAAAAGAATCTGATAAAATGATGAAACAGCCACTGAGCATTCAGATCAGTTAGGTGTGTTTATTTATTGTTTGTTATGTCTGGTTTCTGTTTTTTAGCCGCAGCATACTAATGTGTGCTTCTGGTACATTCCGCCAAGCCTGCGTGGCATGCCAGGCGGAGAGGAGAAACGACAGAGGCTTCATAAGGTAAAGTACTGTCGGCTTCAGCAGAAAGTAACATTTTAGTTTTGGATTATTTTGGACGTTTTTCGATACATGGCATGAACATGGAAAAAACTGCATGGCTTTAAACAGACAAAACCCTGTGAGTAAATGCCTCTCTAGTGTTTTGTGAGTGCCGTGGAATGATTTCTCCCCCCACTACTAGGTGGCCCCCAAAATTAAGGCAATGATGATGGAGTGCGGGACTACAATGGTGGGCTACCAGCCTCAAGGTGACAAGGTGAACTTCTTCAGGATGGTCATTTCAAACCCAGCTGCCACCAGGTCTGACATTGACTTCCTGATCGATGAGATTGAAAGACTGGGCCAGGATTTATAAAGAGTTGAGTCTCAAACAATTCGACACACTATAAGAGAACGTTCTGGCAGCCCATTCCAATTATCCTGCTGGTCCACCATAGACACAAGTGACGCATGGCCTTCTTTAAGACACCTATTGTAAACTATTGTTCTGACATCAGAACTGACCGTGCTGAACTGCAGCATCAAAATAATGTCCACTGGGGAAGTGAGATTGCCATAAGAATGGTTGATTGGAATAGGATTTTGCCACTGAACACATTAAATGAACTCTCTCAAGTGTTTTTCAACATAATGTCCGTTATACTGCACCTGTACCATATGGCTGATTAGCAAAGATAGTAATTTTGGACAGAAAATAATATAATGAAGTTGTCAGAGGTAGCTCAGTTTATGTTACAGATGCAGCAGATCGAGATTAGGTTGAAAAATCAGGAGAATAAATGTAATAAGAGAGTATAAGGATGTGCAATGGTGGAGGTGTTAATGGAAGTGTTGCTCGGTGAGAGCTTGAGTTTTGTGGAAGATTATGTACTAAATCTTTCACTTGTACCAGTAAACATTTCAGTAGATATGACAACATTAGATTCTGGAGGTATCTGCTATAATATATTCTTTAAGAGTAATATGTAATTCATCCAAGTCAAATAACTGTTGGTTCTTAGTGTTGTCAATGTGATTACAAAGTCAGTTGCATATCTTAGCTGTTCTCCTGTGGCATAAATGAATGGGGAACAATGCATTTATCACAATCATACCAGGAACTGTATTCAATTGCTGTGTTTTTAGAACTGAAGTCCTTTATGTAGATTGTGTATATTATTGTTATATGGCCTTTGTGACAAACACATTACATAGTTTTACAGTAAGAGATGTTTAAATAGTGATTACCAGTTAAATAGAGATATTTATTAAGATTTGATTTATACAAAGAGATTAACTGTGTGAAAGATATCTTTTCCTCATTTGTAAGGGATCTTTATTTGTATTTTGAGAGGATATTATGATCAGAGTCATTTAACTAATGTTTCAGAGAGTTCGGTGTATTCATTGACCAAAGACATGGAAAGAAGTGGTGTTCATTTATCTGTCACTTTAATCTGTACAACACAATGGCTTAGATTAAGTGATCGGTGTGTAATGTTAAGATATCAATGAGCACATTTAATATAACTGTAGTGCAATCAGTGTGGTGTAGTTGTGATTGTCACTATTATTATATATACCCAATGAATGTTAAACGTAATCTTCTAGTTTAGTCATCTAAAGAAGGCCATTGATGAGAGGTTGCTGAGTTCTAGCTGGTATTGCTGGTACTTGGCAAGAAAAGCACAACAGATGTTTATCTTATAGACACTAGTATTGCGTATTTTAATAATACTTGGAGAGGATTTTTATGAACATTTTAGTAAACTAAGGATTGCTTTTCAAGCCACAGATGGAGCCTACTTGGATATTAGCGTGTTCGGACATTGTGATGCTGGTTCTGAGGTGTAGTCTGTGTATGGGAAACCAGACCTGAAGGCTTCGTTTCTTGAAGGGGCAATCAATATGCTGACATTTCCCAATAAAAGTGTGTGTTCAGACATGCTTGGGCTGTTTAGTGTAAGACAGCCTTTTTATTTACAGCCTTTTTGGTGACAACAAGATGGTTAAATGCAGCCCTATATTGGAAAATGTTCTGTGAGATAAGACAGGCACTTTAATCTACAGTCACACCAAGTGATCTTGTGCAAGACTGCTGTCATATAAATACTGCGAATAAAACACTCAGCTTTCAGTCTACCAGTCTCACCTCTTTTATTTGCATTACTGAATAATGAGATAAGGACCTTCGTCCAGGTCTGGCTTATTTACCTCTTGACGTCTGCTTTATGCCTCACTAGTACAAGGTAATCTTAATGAGATTCTATGGAGGATCCAGTTGTGTAGCTATAATAATAATAAACATTTCTGGCATCATTTTTTAACATCGTGCATGGCTTTGCCGTAAGTTATTGAGTACATGATGATGTGCATTAGACCCTGTTTTTTTTACGTTTTCACTGGAGAGGAGCGCCGGGGTCTCATGAGGTCACGGCCCCATTATGGACTTCATCAACCACGAAGAATGGAAATCAAAGAGCACCTGAATGGAAATCACTCATTTGAGCAGACAAAGGGCCATAGCGATTTCAGCATCAATCATTAGCCGTCGCGGACCATGGATTTTCGACGTTATAGCACATTTGACGCAGATTATGTGTGAGGCCACCCGTGAAGTGATGTGATGGTGGAATGCAGCTGTGGCCTTCAGTACCCACAAATCGAACTGAACCAGTCTCAACCAAAAACATGAAATGCACTAAAAAAGCCAATTTGAGGCAGATTTCATCAAACCACTTCTTTGCATCCCAGTACCTTGAATGACAGCAGTTTTCATTCCGCCCCAAGACAGACAGTGGAGACTATTTCCTATTCTAAAAGCCACAGATCTCTTCTCAAATCCAGCCTCGCCTGCCTCTATCTCCACTGTCATCCCCCATTTCTCAAATTAATAGCCCAGAGAGGGAGTTTTACAGGGCGATCATCTCAGCGCCGAGGTTTCTCAGTCTCCTCAGTGAGACGAAGCTGCATTCATTATTCACTCTTTTAAAGATATTTATCATAAAAGTCATCAGACCTTGCTCTCTTTCTGATGCGTTGTATGAACTTATGGGAAGCCAATTTCAGGCCCTGCCCTGGCTGAACGCATTTTATTTTTAATACAGCAGGTGAAAGCATGTGTGCAGGTGCATTAGCAACATTTCAACCATGCCTATTAATTTAATGCAGTTATGTACATATCATATGTAGATTATATTTTCCGGATTATAATTTTAGCATATTGCAAAGTTTGTGCTTTATTAAACTACAGATGGCAGTGAAAGCACAGTATGAGAGACCAGCGTCTATGATCTCTTTTCAAAAATGAGTTACACCGTGCACCCTGTGGTCTGTACAGTCTCTTATTTGTGAATCAGTGTTCAAATAATTGTTATGCCCCCTTCAGCAGTTAAGGGAACAAGTAAACGGTTTAAGTTGCATATATATATATCGTTAAAACCTACAGGATTTCTGTATTTAAAAGAACGTTTCTAAAGTTTTTTGTCCACTTAGTGAGTGGCCAGTTATAGGTAAGATGTAAAGCATTAGTGATAACATTGTTGGAGCTTAATTAAATTGATGTATAATTATGGAGTTAATTGGGAGGCAGGTGTCTCCGGCCTTGGGAGGTAATTGAAAGATAATGAAAACAAAGAGAGGCAACATGAACAGTGGAATCTGTTCCACCACTATTGTATACCACTATTACACTGTGCTGAGGCAGACACAGTCCACTGACCACACAGACCCGACTGAGCAAGACTGTTCTGTCTGCTTTTATATAGAAGGCAATATTCTGTGTAATAGCATTGCAGCATTACACAGACATTAAAAAGCAATGATAACACCGTTTCTGAAATTAATGGCTTATAGGTATTTGTAATTGTGGAACTGGAACTATGCGGACCCATGATGTGTGCCATTGTTCCGTTTTATTGTAAATCTTCATCGTCGGCATTTATTCATTCAGGCTTTGTAGTACCTTGGAGAGTTCTGTTTAAAATGACTGAGTATGTTCAGTTAGTGCTTTATAAAGCTCTTTGACACACAGCCAAAAGAAATCACACTTAATTCACATTAGCTACACTGCCTTAGCAGAGCCTCAAAATCAGTATCACTTTCAATTACAAGCATTATTAAACCTAGGCCAGACTTTGTGAGTCTTCCTGCCATCTCTCTCTCCCCACACTCACACAAACGCACACACACACAAGATGGGCAGCAGACTGAGAAATACCTGCTGGCTGAGACTGTATTTGGCAGTCTGTGTACGTACACATGCACGCACGCACATGCGCGGAAAAAAGGCTACCATCCAGGAAAATTTGCAAACCATGTGCACATACCCTCAAAGGTGCACTATGGTCTTTAAGGTCCCTTTGGTTTTACCCTACATTAGTTTATAGGTACAGAAAAATTTGTACCCAGATGGTAAAAAAAATCTCTTCTGGCATCATTGACTTCAGTCTTCTGCTATTAATTCAGAAACAAACTTCTGCCTTGGCAAAAATTGCACAGTGCTAATCTAAGTATATCGACTAAGTGGTAAATGACAATAGTATTTAAAAACTATATCTTAGCCTGCACAATCAGTGTTACCAGAAATACAAGAGCGCATTCTAGCAAGTGTATTAATAGAGTTTGTCCCCATTTACTCTGCTATACTCTAGGTCCCCAGCTTCTACTCTACTGGGAAAGCTTCATGCTACATGTTAGAAAATTGCTTTGAGGAACTGACCGCATTTAGCCACAAAAACAATAATGAGGTCAGGTACCGATGTTGGACGATTGGTCATCACAAACGTCAATCCAGCTAATCCCGAGGCTGTTGGACACACACCATTCGCTGTCACGGCTGTCAGAGAAACCGGAAACCCAAGAAAAAACACACACCACCACAAGGAGAACATGCAAACTCCACACACACGCAAGGCCAGGACCCAGATTCAAACGCCCAACCCTGGAGGTGTGAGACACAACACCACCCATTGTCCCTCTGTGTGAACAGCTGAACATGCACAGCTGGTAGCCTAGTGGCCCTGCGACCAGAAATTCCGGGTTCGATCCCCAAGACCGCTCGGCACTGCTGAGGTACCCTGAGCAAGGTACTGTCCTCACGCACTGCTCCCCGTGTTCCTGCTGCCCCCTGCTTCACTTAGTGAATGGGTTAAATGCAGAGGTTGAATTTCATACTGTGCAGTGGTGTGTTCACATATGACAAATGGTCACTTTCACTTAAAGAATCCACTAATTAAAAGGGTATTTTGACATTCTCGTTGTCTCTCTAGTGCCCTCATGTGGCCAATTTTTTTCCCACCACACACTACTTGCTTAGTGTCCCTCACAGCTTCAGTCCCTGAAGGCCTGATGTGCTGATGTGTTCCGCACTCCTGGGACTGCCTGCTGCATTAGGCTCCTGATAAATACTGACAGCCCGCTTTGTGCACAGCTCCTTTAATCAAATGCTGACGGGGATATTGAGAGGGCAGCTTGGATTGGTGCCATGGTCTGTCTCACACCGACCCCGCCCGACCATTCACACATGCAAAATGATCTACAATGTCAGTCAATAAAAAAAAGCCTATTTAAATAAATTGCAAATTATCTGTGACCCCGTACTAAGATTGTCACAATTTTCACTGTCAAATTAGTTACATATAACAAGATTAATCATAAAAAGCAGAGCTCTGCAATGCACAGCCATGTCCAGTTATTGATTCTGCGTGCACTTGCTACAGAAGTAGTCTTACTATGGAAAGATTTATTGGGATTCAAATGCAATTTGTTTCACCCACAGCAAGTGAGTTTCTAATAGGTCTCCTGTTAAGCTGAAAGACTGCTGGTAAATGCCCCTCTAAGAAAGGTCTTCTGTCTACTGTCCACCGCATTCCTGATTACCATCATGTACAGTAAGTGAGAAGACATGTTGGACAATGAGGAAATATACAGGACCAAATATAATAAACATTATACTCGTCACTTAGTGCATGCAGTCAGTGACTCGTCAATGAAGTTTTTAAGCATCACGTTTTAAATTTTTTCACAGTATTTAAACAATATGTATTTTATAGATCATAATATCTTCTTAACTACATTCCTAACATGTTCACAGTTTACATTTAGTTTTCAGTGCGTGCTAATTAGATGCTGAATGCATAGGTTCCCAAATGTGAAAGATCGGGGGACACCCAGATTTTATGATGTTAAGAAGGTGAGATCAGGTTTCGGTATCTTCTTAGGGGAGGATATACAAGACCCAACTATGAAAGAGGCAGAGTTACTTTCTTCCTGACTTGAAGAGCATCAGGCAGAGCTGAAGTGAGAGTGTATTTTGCAAAATAACTATATAACTTCAAGCAATATATAAATTCCTGGCTGTTTAATCATCATTTATTCTTTTAACAGAACTGTACAATTTGTACCCAAAGTAATCCATACAACCTTTTTTTCTGTTTTCCTTTTTTTCTTAAAAAGCAACATCAAAGCAGCAAACACTCCAGGAAACCAAATTTACAAGAAAGAGGGCAAAAAAGGTTAAACTTTTGTACAGAATGAATCTGCTGAAATTTAATATCTGAAATTAAGGTCCTGTACAGCAAATATACATTTACTCTCTAGAAGGGATTCTCTTTTTTTATCCTGCATAGGATTCTGTACACTGTCTACATTTGGTTATTTTGTGCATTGGACATTAGTATGCTGCCTGGCCCTACTGTGACACTACATGCCACAATGTATCATATAATTACATTCTCAAAGCTAATTGTACAAAGAAAAAAAAAAGCTAACACTTTCCTCCAATATCCAAAACATTACCGCAGAGCTGATGTGATATCCTTAGATACCTACAGTGACTATGAATGTAGGTTCCTTTAAGCAAATACCTGACAGACAAGTCTTTCTAAGACAACCTGGCAGCAACCTCATAAGTTTGTCCATACAGTGGGTTGCCTGGTGTTCGCATATCCCTTAAAGGCAACTGTCACAAAAAAACGAACAGAAAAAGGGGGGGGGGGGGGAGAGAAGAAAAAAAAAGTCACATTTCAAGGTACTTCGTAGTTGCAGTGCTCTAAAGAATCATCAAAAGGCCATTATACTTCAACATCATTTCTGCAGCGCACTGCGAATTCTTGCCTCATTCTTCACTTGGTCACAAACTCCACACTTGGTGCTGCCCAAAAACAAACTTAAGCTTTTACCATCTTAATCCCCAATATCCACAACCTGAGAAGTCAAGTGTTACTTTCCCTTGCTTGCTCAGTTTCTGTCCAGCTTCTACAGTACTGAGAACAGGGATTGGCCAGCAATGCTGTCAGTCAGGAGCCCAGTGCACATTTTCAGTAGGAGATGACACTGGAAGAGGCGGGGCTTGAGGCCAGGTTGCCCGAGGAACTAGAGCGTCTCATGTGGGGGAGCAGATAGGAGTCACTTCCCAACTGATGTACATCAAACCGGTCCTCCTTTCTGTAGGCCAGACAACGCCGGATAAAAGCCTGCCAATCACAAAAGAACTCGTCAGACAAAGGCATTATGAAGCAGCCAGTATAGCTGAACTTGTCAAGAGTGGTTGCTGTAAACAGCACATAGGCAAAAGCTGCAATAGCATCTACTTAAAATAACTAATTTATTCATAGAGTTAGTCTAGTGTAGTCTTAGTGTATTTCTAGGAGCATGCAAGCGGTATAACGACGTGAACGTGCAAAAAGGATGTCCTACCAGGAAGTTCTAGATTCTAAACACTAGAGGGCATCCTTGTAAAGCAACTTGAAAACAAAGAACTTCAAAAAATCATTGTGCTACTAAATATTCTACTATTAGCCTACTATTCTACTATTTTCACCATGACCATTACAAACATCACACTCCCTGACCTTGGCCTCGTTGCTTGCCACAGGTTTGACAGGGAACTGCACCTCGGTTGCTTTGAGGATAGTGTTCTCCTGCAGGATATCCTGCTGTGACTGGTTATGGCCAAATGGCTGAAACAGAAAATTCATTGTTTTGAAATACAGTGAAAAAAAAATATATCATTGACTCAATTTATTAAACACATATGCACACAAAAAATCCAATCCATAGAGATCCTAGCCTTACAAGGAACTAGCACCAGTAAGTCTAGCAAGAGTACTTTTGTCTAAGTCTAACGGCATAGGGCTTAGCGAAGTGCTGCAGTGACTCTTGCTGTCCTGCTACCAGTCTACAGAAACCAAAACACTGATTTAAGAACCACTGTGTGCAGCCCTAAATAATACATTTATTTTTCCTGGAAAACAAGTACTGCAGCTGAAACATCAATGAGAATATTCACTTTCTTAATTCTTACCTTTCTTCCATAGAGGCACTGGAAAAAGATGACTCCCACAGACCACACATCCACCTTGTTGGAGATCTTTGGAGGTTCCTTACCCACAACAAAACACTCAGGAGGTAAATACCTTCAAAACAAAACCACAAAAAACTTTCAGAAATAATCCATCATCAGTTTCTGACTGACACCAGTTCTGAACGTAAATGTTACCAAAACCTCACAGAAGTGTTCCGGCATCCAGTGCAGAGATTAAACAATACAACAGAGAGCCAGTGGGAGTAGACAAACAGCTGAAACCTACAACCTTCATGTTATTTATTTTTTTAATTCTATTATTGTTGCAATTAATATTACAGCAGTTTTAAAGGTCTTATTTCCTTTCATTTAAAGTACAATGTGTACTATGTAGGGAGAAGTTAGCAAATGAGACTATGAAGCTGTCTTAACTTCATTGCCATCTGAAAATCATACAACAGCAAAGCAGTTGTTACAGTTTGACCTTTAGTCTGTTTAAAAAGTGTTATGAAATCTTTATCTAATGTAAAGCCTTCCGATAATAATATGCTGTTACTGCAGCAAAACTGAACACCCTAGAGAGGAAACATTCGACGAGCAGGTGTCTGCAACCTGTTGGACACAAGAGTACACAAGTGCAATTCATATACCAGTAAGTGCCTGCTCCTTGTGATGTCAAGTCCATCCCATCAACTCCATAATTGTCATCATCCATGATTTTAGACAAACCAAAGTCTGTGATCTTGATTTCTCCACATGCTGTTCCATCCACTAGCAATATATTTCCTTAAAACCAAAATGCAGACACATTAAACCAGAAAAGGTAGAAAAAAATAACCAAAACTGTACTTACACTATGTTTTTCTCAGAAAAATGTGTGTGTGCGTGCGTGTGTGTGTACATGCTTAATACCTGGTTTAAGGTCATAGTGTATTATAGGTGGTTTGATCTCATTCAGGTATCTTAGTGCATTAACAATCTGCATAACAATTGAACGAGCCTCTTTTTCCGACATCAGTTTGTGTTGTTTCAAGTAGAAGTCCAAATCGTTGCCTTCACAGTATTCCAAAACTGTACAAAACCTACAGAAAAAAAAATCAAGTGAATAATATCAAAAAAAAATTATGAATGAACATAAAAAACCTTCTAGAGAATGTGTCTGTCTTTCCTGCATGTAACAGCACAAAACAAAGGTTTTCATTAAAATAAAACAAAGCAGACTCAAAAGCATTATAGAGTCAAAGAAACACTTCAGGCAAAAACACTAAAGCTACTAGACTACAAGGGGTCAGTTAGCATTATGCAAATCAAATTTGCTTCCATTCACTGTTTCAACTTATGACCCACTGAGCACCCTGAAAGTGAACGCGAATCAGAAATAACAATCTGTCCATTGACACATTTCCAAGTGGAACCGTATGTCTCTGAGCCATCAAGTGTTTTGCTTGATATTAGGTGGGGAACGACAGTTGAAACAGATTAGCTTTATATTGTTTTCCTCATCTGTGCATGGTTACATAATCAAAAAATCAGAACACCTTTTAGTGGCAGGCAAAAATTCACTGTTATGTGGATGATATACTTTTTAAATTATAGACTTATGACAACAGTTGTAAATACAAAAATATTAAAATTCTCTAAGTGAAAAATGTGACTACACAATCTGTTTGGTTCGAGAGGTTATTTCATATCATCAGAAAAAAAACCAAAAAAAACCCCACCCAAAATGAACAATATATATGGTGGTGAAAACGATTCATGAAGGAACACTGGGTTGGAATAAGAGCATCTCCACAGTCTTATGGATAACACTGTGGGGAATATGTATTATTAAACTTGTATATGTATATGCCAGCATGTATATGGAGCAAAGTAAAGACTATGGGTACTTACGTATCTGTGTCCAGTGAGAAATAGTCATAAAGTTTGACTATTCGTGGATGATCCAGCTGCTTGTGTATTCTGTACTCTCGACAGGCATGTCTGAGAGAAAGAGACAGAGAGTCTGTCAGTCGGCCTCAGGTGAAAGTTACTGGATCAGATTTTATTACACATATCAATGCATGAATGCCATTACAGAAACCAGACCCATCTCACCAACCAGTGCCAATTCAATTTGCCTCTGGACATCATACAATCCATGTTTCTCAATTCAGTCTGTCTATCGTTGGTTTTATTTTTAACAACTCACGTATAGTCAAGTATAACAGCTGGTACACACGCATCAAGAGCAGGATTGTAAAAAATGCTGATACAGTTAGGCCCTTACATATTTGGACAAAGACAAGTTTTCTAATTCTGATACTTTAGAGCACCACAATGAATTTTAAATGAAATAATTCAGGTGTAGTTCAAGTGCACTTTCAGCTTTATTTCAATGGATTAAACAAAAATATTGCATAAAAGGAGAGGAACTATAGTCACTAATACATAATCCCCTCATTTCAGAGGCTCAAATGTAATTGGACAAATTAATGTAAATGAAAAAATGTTCATTTCTAACACCTGGTTGAAAATCCTTTGCAGGCAATGACCACCTGAAGTTTTGAACCCATAGACATCACCAGTCAGGTTTCCTCCTTTTTAATGCTCATTTCCCGAACGGGTTTTTTTTGTTCTCACAGACTAAGGATGGTTTGTTTCAACTGCATGGAGAGCTCGTTCCACCGCATGTTGTGTGTTCACAGCAAAATCTTCCAAATACAAATGCCACGTCTGGATTCAACCCCAGACCTTTTATCTTCTTAATTTATAATGAAATGATAGAATTACGCACACCTGTCCATGGCTGTCCAATTATTTTGGTCCCATTAAAAAGAGGGGTGTACTTCCTAAACCTTTTATTCAATTTGGAAGTGGATACCCTCATATTAAAGCTGAGTCTGCACTTATGTCCATAATCCATGCATTAATCCTAACTATAATTTGAATACGTTTGTGTTAACATGTAAAACTTGTATCAGTGTCCAAATATATAGGAACCTAACTGTAGTTTATAACCACTGTAAACTAATAATCGTTTCGGAGAGGAAAAATGTTTTTTTCCATTGGTTTTATGACCGAAATATTTTTTTTCCCCTCTCCTTGGTGGCATGATCAATTTAAGATGGCACCGCACATAAAACATTTAACATACTTGTGATAGTTCTCCTTCTTTTCTTCTCTCCAGTTTTTGTTGAGTTGATGAATTTTCACAGCTGCATACCGTTGTTCAATTAGGTCAAAAGCCTAAAAAACCCCCAAAAAAACAAGCCACAACACATAAAATGAAACTCTGAAATGTGTTGTTCATATCTCACCTGCACGTAGGTTTAAGCAGGAGTTTACCTTGTAAACTTCACTGAAGCCCCCTCGTCCGAGCAGATGTAACAGCAAGTAGCGCTCGTTTAGAGTTGGGTGGTCTTTAAACCTAAAGACAGCAGATAAATGCAAGTTATCAGTCAAATAGTCATAGTCCTGCACAGATTACAGAGAGCTTTAGCCAGTAAAAACCCACCTCCTAATTATGAGACAAGGTGCCAAAATGATTTGTGAATGTATTGTTTTATTATATTTTATAAATTACAGAGCTAATTTCTTCACCATGTACATTTTGTATAGTACTCATGTATTAATATGATAATTAGTAACTAGGTTTTATTTTCATGAATTACTAAATAGTACTGTATTAACAGAAAGACGTCTACATTTTTATTCTAACTGATAAGAAATACATTGATACTGAGAAACCCTTAGTCAAATTAAACTTATGTTTATAAAAGTAAAGACTCGGAGCATACAGATTAACACTTTACACCCCAAGAGACTGTTACAGTTGTCTTTTTTCATATAACAAAATAATATATTAAATGCAAAAGTCTTTGTTTACTGAATTACCACTGTAATGATAATACATGTAGTGCATTCTCTCGAATGGGTCCTTGTTCCCTTCACTCATCAATATACTGGGTGCTACAAATAGTGCATCATATGTCTAAAAGCCATTTGGGGTTCAGTCATTAGTCCACAAACTCATACTGTATAAAATGAGAACCACAGTAAACTATTAACAAATTCATAGTATCGATACTGTATTCAGCTGCTGAAAGGCAGACATGTATTTGCATATCATTTTAAAATGGCTTGAAATGTGGAAAAGCAAGTTATATTTTAGCCCTGGAACTGTTTTATGTAAGTGTTGTAAATATTTGCTTGAACCATGGAAAAAATAATGAAACTTCTACACGATTTTGTACACATTTTGATCATGTAAATTACAATTAATTTGAATTGTAGACCATAGTGTTTTTTTCCCCTGTATCAAATATATATAAACTTTTATTCCCCACATCTGAAAAACGTCCCTTTCCAAAGACTTGGTTACAAAACTTACAAAAAGACTGCATGTGTGCTTAAGGATATTCTCACACAAAACAAAAAAGCGCAACAACTGACAGTACAGAAAATCATAAATAACGCAGCAATGGAAGGTGGCTCAGTGTCACCATGGAGACGGTACTCACTGAGAGCTGTCCTCGTTGTTTATTCTCTTCAGTTCACGAATGTGAAGGTTCCGCACTCTCTCCAAGCGTTCCAGCTCGGCCTGGATCTCAGCCTCCTCCTATAACACAACCATAAATGCCATCACTCACACACTCACTAGCATGAAATCAACTACTAATAGTTGAGGCAGACAAATTCATCAACAACTGACCTTCTTGAGATGGCCAAGACGTAGCTTGAAGATTTCCTCCTGCTCGTGATACTCAGCTAAAGTTAATCTGTATACAGAGTACAGAAAACCACACATTTTATTATTTAGAACTCACAAAAGATAAAATATATTCAGTAACAAATGAAAACCATACTTCTATGTGATCCAAATTGTGACAAAACATAAGCTCATTAATTAAACAACATGTCTACACTGGCAAGTGCAGATACTCACAGCTGAGGGAGGCTTGGTTTGAGGAAGGGGTCGCTCTCAGCACCATTGACTGCCTTGGTTTTACGTTGTTTTGGCTCCGAGTTGGCATTAGGGGTTTGGGAGTTACTGGCTGAAGGGGGTTTCCTCTTGGCTAACAGTTTTCTTTGTCTCTCTATGTCCTCCCTCTGCTGGTTTATAGACTCCTGTTGTCTGCCGAAGACACGTGAACAAGCAACGATTTTTGAACTCAATCGGTCTAGATTACATTCAAAATAAGCATCAAACAATATGCGAAAGATTCTAGTACGTAACACAAAAATAGAGTGCCTGTCTGCTGCGTCACTGTAATGCATGAACATATTTTATTTGACAATTTTGGAAAGACAAAAAACTAAAAAAAAACCACTTACTTGACAAGGTTCTGGAAGGCATACCCGTCTGTCCACTGCTCAGTGAAGGAGGCCCCATGTCTTACAGTTGTGAAGTGTCCCAAACGCAGCCGGTCCTGCATGCTCTTCTCCCGGCACGCCTGCTTCTCCTGGGTACTCTGACACCACACGAATATAGAATTGCATATTCCATGTTTTGGACAGAGAATGCAGAAAGACAGAAATCAAGTGAAAAGGAAATTTTTAACTTTGTGAAGTGTCTTTATTGATCCAAGGATAACATGCATGCAAATCATTTAAAATGACCAGTTTGGACAACAGCACAAAATTGCATCCTCTTAAGAAAAGGAACGAAAAACACAATTTTCTCACCTTTTCAATGAGGAGTTTCTTGCTCATGGTAATGCACTTGTTTAAGCGCTCCTTGTACTTTTCAAGTAGTTTCTGTTGTTCATCTATTTGTCTCCTGAGATCACAGTTTGCCTTTTGTGTAGGGAGAGAAATAAATAAACAAAAAGAAGAAAACATTTCCTCGTGTCAGAGTGATACCTGTAAAGCTCCTTACTACACAACACAATTTCAGAGGACAGTATATGGAAAAAACACACAATACTGCTCTTCAATGTCCTTTCCTCACCCGTAACAAGTCGTCTATCCTTCCCTCCTTCTTTTCCAGGTCCAGGTTCTTATTACTCTCCAGTGCAGCCAGCTTCAGCACAGTCAGATCAGTCTGGGAGCAGGAGAAACCACACACAGATAAACTACCTTTTAGAGGCAGAGGTTCTCAGTTTATTTACAAGCCACTAACAAATGAAGGATTTAAAAATGAGATTTGAAGCAAACAGTAGCTTATTGTCTAACCTGGATGCTCTTTACTGCTAACTGTTTAGGGTGGATCATGTGGTCCCCAAAAGACAGACTGGTGGGTGATGAGCTGTTCTGCCTGACCTGAACCACAGCCATGGAAAAGAAATAACATGGTTAGAAACACGGTAAAGGGAAAAGTGCACAACTAGAACGAATGCGTAAGATGTGAAGAACGTACACTAGATGCTGGTGCAGAGTGGGAATGTGAGTTCTGGGGCGAGCGAATGACTGGTGGTAAGCCTCGAACAGGACTGGACCCATTACCACCCTGTATCTAACGCAATAGAGAGAGACAGGAGGAGGAGGGAGAAGGAAAAGAGGGAGAGGGGGACAGGAGATAGAGAGGGAGGCAGTGAACTTAGTTATTTTTAACATTGTCCCCTTCACAGAGAACTTTTCTTTATGGTCTATGTTCCATTTGTCTATAGCTGAGCACTTGAATTCATTACATTCTTAAATAACTTGTTTTTCTCCTTGTCAGCTCCAGTTTAAACAGAGACAAACGCATCCATTTGCATATTTTTATCATTTCTATTTTATCATTTTATCAATAACTGATGAAAATGAGACTTACATCAAAATAATCACTAATTTTGGTTCCCCGAACAAGAGATTTCCCTAAAAAAAAATAGAATAAAAGCATGGTGAGCTGAGCAGTGAAGCTATGAACATAAAAAGAATATTCAATTTCTGGCAAAGAAGGCAAGCGATGCAAAAAATATATATAAATAAATAAATAAATACCTTGGCTACTCTCAGACTGAATCTCAGCTTTCCTCTTTCTTCCTCTGGATGACTCAGAGTGCTTCTTTTCAGGGGTCTACAGGAATTATCAGATTACAGGATGGTTTTACACATTTTATTAATCTAGAACCATTTAGATTGTTTGATCATTACGAGCATCCCTCAAAATGCTTAACTGGAATTGTTTTTATAAAAGGAAAACACTTTTGTCCCGCAACCTTCTGAGATGCATATTTCTGCGGGAAATTTAAATTAACAGAGGCGAATATGTTTACCTTTATATTTTCTTTAAGGGTAATGCATGAAACGGAGTTTATAATTAAATTAAAGTACTCGAGGGGTATATTTCCACTATAACAATAGGCATTTTTAGGCTTTTTATTTTTAATAAACCAAAACAACATACATAAATGTTATAGAACATTCTATGACATTCTACTGGCACAATCAAAAACTAAATCGGGCTAATGGCCTCATTTCTCTTGCTAGTTAAAGAAAAATTCTAATATTACAACTTCTGACTTCCTTCTCTGCAGAATGGGGTGCAAACAGCACAATGTATGATATTTATAGCTTTTATGATAAAATGACATTATGTAACAAGGCATGTAACAGTACTTCGGAAACATATCAATTTTATAACATCTTAATAAAATGTTTCATTATAAAGAGCACAATTGGTTCTGTTTAATAGGATTTATTGCAGTTCATTGTGCAATGTTAGAAAAATAATCCGTACTGATAAGTTATGATAATGTTTATTAAATGTAGCATTACTTGTTCTTTTTCCCTGTCCTAACCAATATGATGCCATGATTTTATGATGTGTACCATAAAAATGTCTTTTTGTTGAGATATTCTATTTTTGAAATGTAGCCCACCCCTTGGCGCAAACCTCTGCTCTGACAAGGCAATAATACAGCACTGGTACAAAACATTCCATCTCGCAAAAATACACAATACGCTGACCAGCTGCATACTGAAGGCAACAACTGGAACAAAATCTCCAACAAAGAACCACATAACATATAAAGGATCAACGTTTTAATTAACACTAAGCTGATTCCCAATATTAGCATTAAGAAAATACATAAATTAAATGATGCTACGTGTGATCTATCCATACCAAGCATGTAAATCTATACGTTAAATGTATTGCTACACCCTGCTGAAAACAGAAGGGAAGGGATGCAGCAATCCTACTCAGCAGAGACAAAGAGTGGCTAGCTGCCAGTGCATCTTTGCATTCTGATCACCAAGGAGTTCACTTGCTGCCTCAGCCTGGAAAATATTCTCAGCCACATCCCCACAAAACACATATTTCTTCGATGTAAGGTGATAAGGCACCATTTTGTGGAAAACTGCAGATTGCTTGCATTCAGAGTGAAGCGGTGTTTCTCTCTGTGAATATGCAAATGATGACTAAACATTAACCTATTTATGGTTATCAAACAGGCTACTGCCAACATTCCGAAAGAGAGAGAAAGAGTAAAAACAGCTATTTGAAGACCTAAGTCCAACCAGTTTTGACTACACCCTCCTGTTTATTATACATGTTTTTGTCCATGAAAGTCACATCAGGTCTCTTTTAACAGCACAGCATGTGATTAGCCGAGATTGGAAGTTCCTGCACTCGCTAAGAATGGAAGCCACAGTCACTGCACTACAGCCACAGAGACACAGTGACAAAGAGAGATGCAGAGAACAGACCAAATGAAAGAAAGAGACAGACTTACTGAATATGCAGGAGAACTGCCTCTTTTCACATCAGAGCCCTGAAGAGAGACAGGGAGACATGGGCAGGGAAAAGAAAGGGGACAGGCAGGAGAGAGAAGAAAGGGGAGAAATAAGACATTAAAGAAAAGCGGATTTGGTGTAACAGACTACATGACCAAAGCCACTGTTTATAATTAGCCTTTAGTGACAGTGACTGAATGTCAGAGCATTCTTAATGAGCGAGCTGGGCTAGTTATGGATGCGCCACACGCTCCTTGCTGGCATTTTTGGGTCACATGTGGGTACCAGCTCAGAGCTGTGAAAACCCACAGAAATAAGATTACGATGAAGAAATAAGATTAGTGTACAGTGATTTTTTATAAGGTACATAAAATAGCTGACTGACATTATTACAAGACTGTAAAGCACACTATAGTAAAGTTAAGCTATTTCTGGGGGGAAAAAAGACTGCACACAACATTTACCTTTAGTTCAGCTAAAAAACATACAATCACAGAAATAGTTTTTCCATATAATTGTTTAGTACGTAAAACCTTTGTGCAGCCCACAGCCCAGGTTGTTGCTAAAGTCAGTTAAAATTTTTGAAATGCAAATATTCTGTCTAATTTTTCAGGACCATTAAACTGTGATTTTTTTAATTTAAGACAGTGTTCTATACAGCTGGTCTGCTACCACGTATTTCATACGACTTTAACCTTATCCTCCTGAAGGGACATGCTAAAACATGATTACATGTCTGACTGCTCATCACTGAGTTATAAAATTGAATAGGAGAAATACATGTGGGCCAGTAAAGTGTAGGTGGAAAAAGAGGGGGAGCTGCAGCTGCACTTAAACAGGGCTGACTCTTACATAAGCTTAATTTTGTCATCTAAATAAAAATGTAAATCCAGTCATTGAGAACATCTTCCAACTGCACATTACAGCCACCTTCAATAAGGACAGTAAACATGAATAAATAAACAGCTAAGGGGTGAAGGCTTCTGCGTGATCTGATTGTGGATGTTGGTAGGACAGCATAGATAAAGGTGCATTTCTTTTCTGTAGTATTTTTATTTTAAACATATAGTCTGGGGTTCATTCTCTACGTACATTAAGGGCATAATCAGGTATATAATAAAACATGAAACAGAATTAGACAAATTCATTCATAACGGCCACCTGGTGCTTTGGAGTGCTGTGCATCATCTACAGGCTTGTGTATAAAGGAAATACTTGAAGAAAGGATGTCTGGGTATTTCTGGTCTGCAGGGGCTGCTGCATACTCTGCTGTTTGATGTAATCTGAAATATATATAGTGTGTGCCAGCTGCAGTGTTTGTGATGTATTAGCTGGATCTTTGAGTTTTTCCAATAGAGATACTAATTTTCACTTTTACATCTTCTATGAATACAAACATGCATATTAAATACTTTAAGTCTATAATCTTTGTTTTATGTACAAATTTTTGGGCTTTTTAAATAGGTTTAAAAATCACATCTGCCATATATTCTTCTCATAATCTGAACACTAGTTTCATGACACTGCTCTTTGAACTAGCACTTGCATTTTAGTTCATCAGACTGCTAATGCTTCTAAAATGTTTATCAGCCAATCGCAAGCATTGATTTTGGAATGAGGAGCTCCCTCGAGTTCATAAAACTGACTACTGTGTACTAGCTGCAACATTTTGCTTTTGTTGTGTTTTAACAGCTGCTTTTCTAAGTGTCATATTTGTTGTGCAGTCCAGTGTAGCATTTCTGTTTGGTGTGGTGTGAGCACTGAGGGTTGCTGCATGTCTGTGGGAGTGTTGTGACAGGTGTGTGCGGTGATTGAGAGCGTAACTGCTGCATCATTAGAGTGTGCGCTGACGTATGGGGGCATCTGTGTGCCTGACATCTGCGCACAATCAGCAGGTCCAGCTGACACAGGACAGGAGAGAGCTTTATACTTTTCTTAGCCCTGCTCTCTGCACCCACTTTCTCTCTGATCTTGGTTCCTTCCCTATTTCACTTTACTCTGCCCTTTCACACCACACACACCTCGCTCTCGCATTAATAATTATTATCTTAGGAAGCTCTCTCTCTCTCTACACCAATCTGTTTCTCTCTCCGTGATATATGGCACAAGCAGGTGCGCTATGCAGGGGGCAGGAGGGGGAGGGTTGCAGACAGTGTTCTTAATGTCTGTGAGTCTCTGTGTCGTGTGTGTGTGTGTGTGTGTGTGTGTGTGTGTGTGTGTGTGTGTGTGTGTGTGTGTGTGTGTGTGTGTGTGTG
>JBBIGB010000002.1:12249052-12259416 GCA_037577075.1 Alestopetersius hilgendorfi
CACACACACACACACACACACACACACACACACACACACACACACACACACACACACACACACACACATCCATTCATACACACAGCCATACAAACATCTAGGCCAGAGTCCTATGCTATAGAGAAATTAAATACTGCCACAGAAAAAGTACTTCAAATTTGATTTTACCATTTTACATAAAACAACTCCCAATGACAATGACTATCTCCACAACTGAATTAGTTTAAATAAAAAAACGGTAGAATTCCGTAACAGATTTGAAGCTAGACCAGAGTAACACTCGTGTAAACACACACACACACACACATCCATACAAATATCCAGGCCAGAGAGTCCTAAGACATAGAGGAATTAAATACTGCCACAGAAACATTACCTCAAGTTTGATTTTTATGTGAAGATTTCCCATCGTCTCTTTCTACTGTGCATGACAACTAACATACACCTGATCTGCTTGTCACACTTTTCTTTGCTTCACAAACATTTCACAGTTTCGGAAACAACCTGTAGCATCTTTGGCTAATTACTTGAAAAAGAAAATAAATAAACAATATGTAAGAATACTTCGATATTTACAGAATAAAAAATATACTCCGTTCAGTCGCAATATTTTGGGAATCATCCACAACTCCACGAACAGAATGTAAAGGTTATTCCTGAGTCCATATGCAAAGACTTTACAGTAAGAGAAAAACAAAATACAGAATGTTCTTGTTTTTTTGGACATAACATTGCTGTTTTAAAATCCAGCACATGGGAAGAGTCTACTTGTTTCTTCAGTCTTTTTTTTGTCTTTTTTTTTCTTCTGAGAGATTGGATTGAGACATGAACCCGTGCTCCTGAAACTTGGACACTAGATGGTCCTACAGTCTCTTACACTAGTGAGGTCAGTGTCTCAGGTGTAACTCTCGTTCTCACTCCACGTGGTCATCCACTGCTTCTTCTCAAACGGATCAAACATGACATTATCATCACTGAAGTGACGAGTTTCCTTCCGGATCCTCACTGCATGGTACTTAGGAACACTGTCATCAGTCTTGGAACGTTTGAAAAATCCACACTGATGGAAAGAACAAACAAAGGGCACTTCAGTATCCTCCAGACCTTTGATAAAATCATAAGATGTTTATAGTACAGCTTTTGCCATGGCAACACAAGCTTGAAGAGTGCACAGTGTTAAAATAGCATGCTTGACAAAAGCAGAAAGCAGAACAGTCAATCTGGCAAAAGCAACTAGAAAATGGAAATAAAGATCAGTTAGAGGTCATCTGGAGAAAGGGGGGAAGAAACAAATGCAGCACGTGCAAATAAGTAAGTATAATCACTCCAACAGATTCAGAACTTCACACAGCATTGACAAGTGGCATATGGTTCACAAGAAAGTGTTTTGTCCTTTCTTTGTTCTTTTGACTAAGCAAAAGAAGCGTTAGTGAATGTTAAAGCTTTGTGCCTTTGCAGACTGGGATGCCCCTGCAGTCTCAGATGTTTTACCCAGGCTAGGCATCTGTGGAGAGCTTGTCTTTGTCTGAGGGCTGAGCATGGATCTCAGCTTTGTGATATGCTGCATCATACTGGTCTTTTTGGGCACGCTTGAAGAAACCGCACTACAAAAGGGAGTAAGGTTGTGGATCATTGTAAACAACTGGTGGCACAGTTTATAAAAAAGTGTTGCATATAACCATTGAGACAGATATAAAAACCCTGTCATAATATGCATAGCCATAGGATATAAAACATTATTCAGAACATTATACACTTTTATCCAAAGCGACTTCCATTCCCTATCTACAGGGGACAGTCTCCCTGGAGCAACTTGGGGTTAAGGGTCTTGCTCAGGGACCCAGTGGTGGTACTGAAGGTAGGATTCGAACCCGTGACCTCATGGTCCGGAGGCAAGTATCCTACCCACTGAGCTACCTCCACCCCTACTGCAAACTATGGGAGGGGGGCTACTTCACACAAGCTGATTAAATAAAAATCAATATCCAAACTTTTGGTTAACGAGATGTAATGAAAAACATTTCAAAGAAACAAGTAAATATCCAAAACCAGAAAACAAATGCTAGAAAAAAAACACTTCGTCTACTAGTCTGCTAGGCTTACCTTCCAAAGTAGAAGCACTACTAGAGCCAGCACCAGTATGCCCGCTAATACGGCCACCAGGATTATCCACCAAGGAACCCCACCATGGTGGCCCACAGTATTTTCAGAAAACACAGTCAATCTGACCTTCGGTGTGGAGAAAAGTTAACATGTTAATTTCTGATTAATAATAAACCGATACGCTATACAATCACCTCCAGAGTTACAGGCACCCTAAGTAAAGGTTAGTAAAAGTCTTTGTGGTTAATTAGCTCAATCTAACATAACTAACATAACCTGCTACAATAAATGGCACCCCCAGAAAAGCTTAACTAAGGTATGTTCACATTTATTTTCACTTTTCAAAAGAGGATGGTTAAAAGGAGGGAAAAACATCTCAGAAGAACAGAGGTGGAATTCTGCAGAATGTGCTTGCATTTTGGTGTCACCAAGTCTATAAAAGTACAGTTGGACCCCACCTCTATGCAAAGAAATTATTTGGAAGGCATAGCAGAGAGAAGCCTTTTTTTAATCTAATTACACATTTAATCTCCCTAGAAGTTACTGAAACTGGGTTATAAAGAGGTCTGGTTATGCAAAACATAATGCCATTGTTAAGATACATGGTGATATGGATTCCATTAAGGAAATTTAAAATTAAAATCTGCTTTTTTGGCAAAAAGCTACAACTGGGTTGTGGATGGATCTTTCAGCTGGACAAGGATCTAAAACATACGTCTAAATCCACACAAAAAGGGTTGATCACAGAATCACAGAGCCATTTCTTTACCATTTCTTTACCTAAAAGTGCAATAAAGACAACATTTAAAAAAACCGAGGAGTCTGTATTGATGAGTGCTCTCAGACCGCTCATTCTGCATTCTCCATTCTAATACGCCATTATAGAAAAATATGCATTGCTTTTATGTAGACAAATGGAAGTTGCAAGTATGAAATGCTAATGTGCCAATAACTGTGGTTTTAAAAAAGGTTTTCAGTAATAGATTGAGCTCAGTAGCATCAAGGATATTTCACTACGTCTTAGTCATCTTTACCAACAGCTGACTATATGTCCAAAAGTTTGCAGACACCTGCCAGTCTTCTGAAATTAAAATGGACTTTTCCCCTTTTTGCTGCAGTTAATGCGTCTGCTTCTCTGGGAAGCCACTATTTGATGGAATATTGCTTTGATAGTTTGTTGTGATAATTTGATTGCACTAATGCCACAGCAGTATCCCAAACCATCCCAAAGGTATTAGATGGAGCTTCATCAAAACTGGCACTGGATAATGTGACCTTCGGTGCACGAATGGCTATTCCAGGGTGTCCCATTCCACTGGCAATGCTTTTCTATGGGGATTGCATACAGAATATACGTGTGTGCAGATGGAAGCTTGTGTCAGCAATATGTGTACATTAAAGTAGCCGAATTCACTAAATAGAAGGTGTCTAAACATGTGTACATAGTTTGCACTAGTACAAGTCATATGCTGTCAAACGTTTTAGTGTTTGATCTATTAGAAACATAGGTGCAAAACAAGTGTCTCTTACATTCTAATGACTAATCTTACCTGTGTCTCAGGATTTTTCAGGACAATGTTCTTGGCAGAGACATTTAGACTGATAGATGCTTTCACTACCAAATCAAGGTAATTATAGGAAGCATAATCCTGTTACAGATAAAAGAGGTACATTTTCAGAGGTAACATATCAAATGGTATGTGCATTACAGAAATGTGATTTATTTATATTATAATAAATATTGCTGCTCTTACTTCAAGGAAAGTGGAGTTCCAAAGGCGTGACCTCAGAATAATGTCTGCACTACTGTCCAGGTTCAGCAGAGGGCACTTGATCTCCACACATTTTGCATCCCCAGAACAAGACTGAAAAGTATTAAATCCTGTTAGATGCATCTTCCAAAAAAGATGGTCTCCACTATACAGAGCAGGACTGAGTTTTAGACCATTTACCAGAGTTTTGTATTTCCTTTGATCTGTAAAAACAGATATTTTCTTTCCCTCAGGTGTTTTATTTTCCTCTGCCTCGCGTTTCCTCCTTGACAAAACAGACCCCTGAAAGAACATAAAAAGTTAACAGTGTGGTAACTATTAACTTTAGTAATACTTAGCATTGCATTGAAAAGATTTGTCTCAGGTGAGTTTATCAGTCAGTCAGTTTCAGAAAAAAAATATTAAGACTGCTTTACTGTAGTGAGGAATTTTTTTTATAACTCATAACCTGTCCAACCTGCCCCATCCATTCTTTATTAATGAGCAGTAAGCAGTTAAACCATCACTGCCAGAATTTTTTCTCAAATTTCAGGTGCCGGTCAGTGAATTACATTCTGTATGAGAAAATGTGAGCACTGTGCTTCCGCAGACTCTAAAAATAGATCACCCATAAAAAAAATAAAAAAAACAGCACCCCTCCCTTCCGCACTTCTTAGGCTGCTGTGTTTTAAGTCTACTGGCTTCTATTAATTTCTCTAGAATCAGTAACCCCACCCAGCTGGACATAATTCAGCACTGGATATTTTACTGTCTAAAAAAGAAACAAGGAATAATGAGAACACAGTACCTCTGTTAGGCGGAGTGGGTTGATTTCAGTTTCAGGTGAACAGTTGATCTCCTTGAGCTCTTTAGAGTTAACTTTCATCAGGTATAGAAGCCATTTCCCCACGGCATTTTCTTTAGGCCACTGGATATTGAGAAAAGCTGTGCCGAACGATTTTAGCGGCTTGCCTAAATTTACGACCTGGCGTACAAACATCAAACGTTTCAATGATCAGTATTTAATGAACGTTAATGAAAGGACATGCAATTTGTTATAATTTGTAGCAAAATTTACCCTGAACTCATGTTGAATCAAACTTCCAACTTCTTCCTCCGACTTCATAGCACTCTCTCCTCTAATGCCCCCTCCAAAATATACCTGAGAGGGCTTGGCAACCCTGTACCAGGGAGTAAAAAAATATTTAAAAAATAATTGCACTGGTATTTATCCATTAGAAAAATGCACAAAATATGATGCATACCCTTGCACAGACAGCAGAAGCTCAATCATGACTTTAGCCTTTGCTCGCACTTTCACCAAACCCTCTTGCAGACTTGTTCTGTTGACGAAAGTACATTTAAAATAATTACTCCAGAGGCTAACAAATCTAAGCTGACATTCATTTGTTAACGAACAACTCACGTTTCCAACTGGAGATCAACTTTAACCTCTGTTGTGCTCAGAGAGATCCTGGCAGTGCTCAGTATAATATAAAAAGTGACCTAAAACATATAAACAGCAGTCCAGTTTTCATCCAATTATAACACAGATGAAACTCAATCTTATCAGTAATATACTCCTCAGTAAAAGGGCCTACCTCAGAGTCTCTTTTGAAGGGGTTTCCCAGCTCACAGTCTGCTTGGGAGCCATTCTGATTGGCTACACAAATCACCTGCTTGTCCTGGTTAGTGTAAAACAATGAAATAAACACTTTTGCTCTTTAACTTTTTTTATGGAAAAAGTTAAACCTTAAATGTACTTGGTTGTAAGTGTAAGTGTCTAAAGTCTACGTCGTTTCCATTTGAATTACATAACACAACACAATTATTGCAGGAAATATTGGTGTTATATTTAATTAATGATGAATGTACATGCTTAGATCAAGTACATTGCTGTTTTTTATTATCTATAAATTGCTTAATTTAAAACTGAATAGATTGTTGAATAGTCTTTGCTACTCACTGTGGTTCTATGGGATCTGAATCCTGAGTATGAAAGTGAATCACCAAACAGTCCCACTAGTTTGGCTTCATGAGCATCATCTCCATTCCTGTTCTTCACCGTGACCTCCAGAGCGATGTCCTTTTGGTCACTCAGAGATACCACTGCAACACCATTCCTCCTGTTAGAGAACCCAGACCAAAGATATTTACCAACATATAGCTTACAACCATACAAATTAGGGATGCACCGATTGATCGGCCAGTGATCGGAAACGGACGATTTTTGTCCTGATCGGTGATCAGCCGATCACTCACACGTATTGCCAATTTCAAGCCGATCTTTTTTTGGGGAGTTTATTTATTTGTTTATGTATTACATTTTATTTATTTAAATTTGAAAAGAAATTTTGTTATGGAAAAAAAAGCTTTATATTAAAGAAATTTAGTTTTTTGTTTGCATTTGCTGTAGGGTTGCCACGATCATATGTCACTAATATAAAAGTAACCAGTAAACAGGGAAAGTAACTACCACATTACATTAAAAAGTTGAAACCCAGTAGCTCTAATTTTCTGTTATCTGGGTAAAAAATCGATATCGGAAAAATCGATATCGGCCGATTGCACTTACAAAAAAATCTGTAATCAGAATCGGCCAAGAGAATTGCAATCGGTGCATCCCTAATAAAAAAATGTGTGCGCTTTGTTTTTACTCATGCTTATTTTGACCAGAAATCTTAAAATGTGTCTTATAGTGTTGGTACTCACATAGGTAATGGAGGAAAGACGTCCTGATTGGATGCTCTGTAACAGAATCTGTACTGGAGCTGCAGATTACTCTGGCAGATATTGTCAGTCCCACATCCCTCCTTTAGAAAATTAACCTAAGATTGCAAATGGAAGAGCTGCTTTATGATAACTGATTATATGCTCCTATACAAATTCTATTTTATTCTATAATATTATTTTTAATATATTATTATCTGGGATTGAATGAAAATAACCAAGTGTCCTGCATTCAGACCTTCAGCAAGAGGCGCAGCGCCTAAAAGCCACAGAACAGTAACTCTGTAAGTATTTACCTCAGTGCTGGTCTTACTGGACACACTTGAGTTCAGAATTGGCACCAGCTCAGGTAGTGAGTTCTGTCTCTTTCCTCTCTTAGCACTTTCGATGGCCACAGACACCTCAAAGGGGATCGCTCTTAGTTTATCCCTAATGTTCTCCTGAAAAAGAATGTCACCAAAATATTACAATACTGAAAATACAGGATATAGGCCAACGTTCATAATGAAACATTTATTACAAACAGCACCATGGCTACAGCTTATAACCACTGAATAACCATTTAACGGGAGTCAGAGTGCTAAAGGAATACCAGTCCATCCATTTTAAATAAGTCCAGACTGCAGAGTGTTGTCCCTATCCATTTTCAATTTAAGAGAAGCATTTTAGAAATGTTACATAGGCTTACAATGGCTAATTCTATTTAGCTAGAAAAGACAAGCAATATGTACCTGCAGTTGGAGTTTGGCCTTAAAGCAGGCTTTCTTGCTCTGGCCTCTCAGCTCCAGCATCCCCGAAGACAGGTAGTCGTGGTCAGACAGCTTCTTATCATGGAAGACGACTCTAGAGGGCAGACCCTGCTTTCTGCGGTGTGATTCTGTCTCCAGTGTGTAGGAAATCACTGCCGGGAATAAACATTACATTTGTGCATCACAATGGCATAATATATTTATACTACTTTTCATAAATATGTGGAAATGTCAAAATAACAACTGAACAACTATGTACAGTTATTTTAAAAAGTGTTTTTGAAAGTGGTGAAAATAATTACCGATGAATTATAAGCAGAATTTTTATACTTACTCAGTTTAGGACTGTAAGTGATAGGGTTTGCTTTATAGGTAAAGCAAGCTTCAACATTCAAGCTGTAAAAAATTTGTTAATAAAAAATTTACACCGAAAATCAATTCACTTAAAAGAAAAAACAGAAATAGTGTGATATTCAATATTTGTATAATTCCAAAGAAAAATGAAACAAGAATATTTTACCAAATATTGTTGCCACATGTTTTCTTTGTCAGATCAATTTCCTTCGGTGTAACCTTGAGTTCTGTCTTTATGCTGATGACAGGTCTGGCTCTGAAATTGAGTTAATCAATTTGCTTTAAACTGATTTGCATAGAGAAAGTCAACCAATGATTAAACTCTGCAGATATATGACTACCTGTATACAAACACTGCATCGGACAGAGATCCAACGGCTAGATCAGGGTAAGAGTTCTCATCCAAATCCATGTTCCCAGCTAATGAATAGCCAAACATCTTTATACCATGGTGCCTCCCTTCCAGAACCTGGAACAGGTAAAAACCATATCTAAAGGGCTGTGTGTTATTTACCATGCAGTGATGGCAAAAGATAAAATATGGGCTATATATTTACTCAAAGGACCACGGGCACCATTACATTCTATTAGTAAAATTTAGAAAATCATGGTAAAAGCTTCGAACTATAGTATGCTACAAAATTGTCCAAAATTGCTCAAGACTCTCCATCTCCCTGCCCTTTATCATAGTAATGGTGTTTTGCCCTCAAGTCTGTTATCTATTATAAAAGCCCACACACAGCAGAATACAGAGAGAGAGAGCGGTCAGAGATTCAAAGAGAGATGTAAAGATGGAACGAGTGAAAAAGTGCGAGTGAAAGCGAGAATGAGACAACATCCCTGAGTAAGAGCGAGCTTTCCTGACCTGAGCTGGTTTGGTGTTAATGCCATTCGCTGCTCCATGATAGATGTACACTCTACCTGAACCTCCATCAGCATATGGGGCACCTACTGCAATATCTGGCAATGAGAATGAGAAGTGCCAGTCAAAACATGCGCAAAAAAATTACAAACTAACACACGAATAATTGAAAAACATATAAATACAATACATACAGAAAAAGTATCTTAATCTTAAAACTAATCTTAATTATAGTGTACACCATGCGTCTGCTATCTCAAACTATAAGATGTGTGAATAAAATAAACAGACTGTAAAGGTTTTTACAGACTATATGTTATCTCTAACCTCTGATGCAGTGTAAGTAGTTATAGTGTAGGTAGTAATGGATATAATATTTTATAGCATTTTGCAGCGTTTACAGTGTTTTGCAATAATGTTTACTTGGTTATATTCAGTAGAACTGTAAAAATGTAACATTTTCTTAGCAATGTATTATTTCTCTCTGTCTCCTTCTCTCACTCTCAACCCACTCAAAAAGCCAAAGAATCCTTTGAGCCCCACCTTCATATGAATCCAGATTGATGTCTCCAATGTTTTTCACGGCCAGTCCAAACATCGAGTCCTTAGTTCCATTGAGGCGGATGGGAACCACAGTGTTCCACTTTCCAGCCTTGTTGATGTAGACATATACTGCTCCCCCGACCTCACCATCTCTCTGGAAGAACTGAGGTGCTCCCACCACTATGTCCTGCCACCTGGAGAAGTATTCACACATACACACGATGACATCTCACACACACTCAAACTCATGTTTATTGCTCTCAAACATACATTAAAAATCTAAATGGTTCAGTCCTGAAATAGGTTGTCAGTATGAAGAGGGCCCTCTTGGTCCAATTATGAACAGTTTGATGGAGTAAACTTGTTTCATTACATACTTGGATGTCAGAAATGAGATTTATTTTTATTTTTCATACCCATCTCCATTAAGATCCACCACTGACACATCATATCCAAATGAGGAGGCAAGTCCAGGTCCTTCAAATATATGTTCTGGCGACAGCATGGTGGACACCTCCCCCTCTTTCCTCAACAGGATCACTGCTCCACTGTGATTGGCTCTTGGAGCTCCAGACACCACAGTTAATTTGCCTTTCTCAGTAATGCTGTGACCAGAATCCAGGGAGAAACCTTGGGATAAGAGTACAAAATATTTTTCAGAGTTCAAGGAAAACAAAACTGTTTGGCCTTTAAACACATCTTGTACTTTATGATAACATGAACAAACCTATTCTATTATCAAAAAGAACACTATGATCACTTTTGTCATGCATGAAAAAGTAAATACAGTACTAAATACAGTATTAGAAAATTGAATTATACTCCTAAAAATAATGGGTGCCAGAAAGGTTCTATGTATGCTGCCACTGAAGAAGCGTTTTGGTTTCCTTTTAATGGATATTTCGTTTTTAAAAAATTGGGAAGCAGATGTGTGAGTGAAGAACCTTTTAAAGTGTCTACACATAATGGTAAGGTTCTAAATACTTTTAAAAGGCTCCTCAAACTCACATCTCATTACAAAAAATTTTTATTTCGGGATCTAAAATGGTTCTTTTAACACAGTGTTCGTGGGACCTTTTTGTAGCTCAGGGTGTAACTCAGGATGCATGCCATGGAACCAAAAGGCATTGCTCTGTGTCATCGCTGAAGAATCCCTTATTTTTACAAGTGTGGCACAAGACAAAGTAGCTAATATGAGTGTGTAAAACGGTTTTCCCATGTAGGGGGTGACATACAGAAACTGGCCAGGACAGGAGGTGGGCATAAAACACA
>JBBIGB010000002.1:12412477-12433844 GCA_037577075.1 Alestopetersius hilgendorfi
AAAGCATAAAAATGCACCTTGAAAGTGCTTGAAAAGTGCTGGAATTTGAAGTTGGAAAAGGTGTAAGAACCCTGGATAGAATTAGTATCACCATTGGTACTCATTGTCAGCCTTTACTTTATGTCCAGAAATGTATCAACATCCATATCAGAAGGGGAAAAATGGTATCACATTTTATTCCAGTTTAGTAAATAAAATTAACATGTCTACTAATAATAGTACTCATGGAATAATATTTGTAGGAATGTGACTATTTATATTTATTCCATGCAGATCTTCCTTTCAGAAAGATCAACAAATCATGACTATGCATACTTCATTTTCATATGAATCCTTTTCTTTCACAGGTCAGTGATCGTGGAGGTGGAGTCCCACTGAGGAAGATTGACAGGTTGTTCACATACACCTACTCCACTGCCCCTCGGCCTCAGATGGACACAGCTCGTGCTGCACCCCTGGTAAGTTTAATCTGCTGCTGCACTGTTTAGCAATGACCGCAAGAAATCAAAATGTTATAGATCCAGAAAAACACATGCACACTTCTGTCTTACATAACATCAACCCATCAGAAATGATTGCTGTGCCATACTGAAAGTGTTCAGTAACTGTTGAACGTTACATTAATCTCATTAACTAAAATTTTGTCTTCAGGCTGGTTACGGTTATGGTCTACCCATCTCCAGACTCTATGCAAGGTACTTTCAGGGGGATCTGATGCTCTACTCTCTTGAGGGTTATGGCACAGATGCAGTCATTTACATCAGAGTAAGTAATTTCATGGTAATGCATGAGTATTTCATATTTGGCTCTGTGTGCTGAAATTCTTATTCAGAGAATTAGAGCAATACAAAACATCGGTCTGAAATGATCATTATTAAATCCTTTTTTAAAATGTTTCTGCTGTTTTAATAACGGGATACATATCACTCTTTTTTTAGGCCCTTTCTACAGAATCCATAGAAAGGCTCCCAGTTTATAACAAGTCAGCATGGAAACATTACAAGACTATCCATGAGGCAGATGACTGGTGTGTGCCAAGCAAAGAGCCCAAGGACATGACAACCTTCCGCAGCATTTAGAGCACTGTACACTCAGCCAGGTCCTGGATTCAGAAGAAGCCTAAGCCTAGACTGAATTGACAATGACTTAGTCCAAGGCTAGGCACTCTGTGTGTCAGCATCAAGGTGGAACAGGAGCTTTGTGTTCATTAAATGGGAACATTTTTGCTTTAGAAAATATTAACAAGATGACATTGCAAGAAAAAGGGTTTGGTTTGAACTTGTACTTGCATTGTAAAAAAGTGATCAATCTCTAACTTCTCTAATAGAGAGATATGTCCTCTTGTTGTTTGGATGGTTTTCATAGTTTTGATGCTTTTAGGATTTATGTTTACTTTGGATTGAGCCGTGTAAGAAATGCTGCTCTTAAGATGTTTTTGAAAAATAGACTTGCAGTACAAACTAATTTTGATGAGGATCGTTTAGGTTTATTCATAACAATACTTGTATTAAAATGTATTTTTAAGGTGTTACCATGGAAACCAAACACTTGTAGGTAATCCGGCTGATGCAGAAGGGATCAAATGAATCAGCTTAAGGTTCCATATCATTTTTTCTTACTTTTTGAATGAATTTGCTGTTGTACATGTTGTAAAACTTCAAAACATACTGCTCAGTCCAGTGGAAACCAAAGTGGAAAACAGCCAGTGGTTTTGTGTTGTCATGAACACCAACGTATTTACATATATTCATCTGGCCAATGACAGTCTAGCCATGCCCATTCACACGGACACTTTAACTAGTGGGTCAGTCTGAACTGTTTTCTGAATGAGGCACAATATAGGAAAACCAGTTAGAACACAGCTCATTTACATGTCAGTCTTCAGGGCATATTAAAGTATAAAGAGGTTGGACATGAAATGTTACTGTATATCTGAAATACTATAACTGAAAATGACCTATAACCACAATAGTACCTCAGGAGGAAAAAGTAAAGTGTATGCTGTTATGCTGTGTCTTCATAGACATGGTTAAACATGACACCACAGTCCACTAATGTGAACCTTTTCTGACTACACACATTGGAAATTTCTGCACTCTAGGTTCGAGTATTTCTCATGTGTATTGTAAGGCTGTTACAATACACAATGTATTAATCTGAATACGAAATTTCTATTGGATTACATTCTATTTTCTGTTGAAAGCTTACATTTGGAGTGTACTTTTCCTATATTAGCTTTGTCTGAGAGTTGAGTGTGTAATGAAAGTAGCAATATGTAGAGTTGTAAGAGGAATGTTGTTTACTCCTTGCTCCTCTTATAGTAAAGATTATTGCCCTGCTGCTTTGTATATAAAATCTTAACAGCACAACATGCATGAGAGTGTGATTATTTATATTAAATGTAAAACTGGTTAAACTATAGGACAGATGAGCTGTATTTGTTGTTTGATACCCATTCTGATGTCCCTAAATAAAGGTTGTCAGCACTGGCATCTTTGTCTTTGAGTAAATCCAAGTAGTCTAGTCATTTCATTAGGTTAACGTGTAACTAAGCATCTGTTATTGTTGTATAGAAACTTTCCTGGGCTATACTGTTACTGAGCTTGACAGAGTTTTTAAACACCTTTGTCGCTGCCGGGTTAACAGTCCAGCAACTAAAATATGGCGTTCCTGATATACTGGTGAAAACGAACAGTAACTTTGTACCAATAGACAATATAGAGTCAAAAAGATAAAATGGAATAATTAGTTACAAGGTAGGTGCAAAAAACCCTGAAAACAAGCTGTCGCACACCCAAAATCATGTGAAATTGAATTTATTGGTGCAGCTTACACACTTGTACCAGAGAAATTAATGAGTAGTATCATCCCTGTAGCTGAATAAACAAAACCATCCCTTTACACACAGGAATATACTGGGGCTTAGCCAACAGTTCAGCTAATTTTCAGAATGAATCAGAGCTGGAAAAATAAGACAATGCAACTGAATCAGAAAGTAAGTAGGTTTGCTCTACATCCAAACTGATTGCACTCTCCCTTCCTCAAACAAAAACAACTGAACTTTAACATGATACTGTACCCTAGTCTGGTAATACACCACTGATATACAGTATAATATTTGCAGTATATGGTCAATGTGGCAAGAAAGAAATCACCATAACCAATGAAGTCAAAAAGAGAAGCTGCAGCATCTTAAACATTCACTTTTTTTGTTTCTGTAATTAGCAAAATGACTAATGTGAGCTATTCTACTCAGTAGAAAATTGTACAAAAGTTAAAATCAAATGTTTTTTTTCCCCTTTTCTTAAAGCTATGCAGTTAATAGACATGTATAAAACACTGTTTGTACATTTAAAAACCAGATCAACCTTAAAAAGACAATATAACTTTCTCACTATGACTGTACAAAAGTTTCAGCGAAAAAGGTCTATACAGGGTCAAAGGAAACACTTGTCCTTTGATAAAATAGATATTAAATGTTTTAAAGCATTACACATTCCACAGTATTAGTGGTATTTGAGGGTAAAAAATTATACAGCCAACTGTTCAATCATATTCCCTTAACACAGCCAAAAACTGCTCTTTTGTGCTCATCAAATACATTAAAAATCCATTCGGCCAGTTCAAGCCAGCTCAATACAATCACATTCTTCTTGATGTTTCAAAACTTCTTGCCTAACACAAAGGTTCTCAAACCAGTTCTCAGGGATCCCCAGACAATCCATATTTTTTCTTTAAACCCATTTGTAACATAACATTCGTCCTTTGAATTTAACCCATTCACCATGTAAAGCAGTGGGCAGCCTGGAGCACAGAGTCCGGGGAGCAGTGTGAGGTGACAGTACCTTCCTCAAGCGAACCTCAGAGGTGCCACTAGCAGTCTTAGGATTCGAGCCCACAACTTTTTGATCTCCGGGTGAATGTCTTAACCGCTAGGCCACTAGCTGTCCCAGCTAAAAAAAATGACCTGGTTGGGTGTCCCTAAGGACTGGTGTGAGAATTACTGGTTTGATTAATTTTTTATAACTGTTGCATCTGGCCCGAAAGGGTTTCAGTCTTGTCGGCATACAGTGGTACACTTGTAAAAGCATACAGGAATCAGGAAGTTTTCTAGTACTTGTTCTTGAGCAAGGATGAGCAAAGCAGTGGTCATTTTGAGAGAAGTATAACGCAGACCAAAGAGACATGACATACATTACCTAATCCATTTTAGTGTTAAGGCCTCAGGTAAGAGATTTACAAGGACTTGGCAGATGTAGCACTTGATTCTTAAATGTGCTTCACTCATTGCACCTATCGGGAACTAGGAAGAGCTGCTAATTCATAGCGCTCTGTCTGAGGTCTCATGCATTATTTACATTGATGGACTAATTATTATAGTGCCTTACTAACTGTGCTCATATACTTACGAAGAGTGTGCTGCACATAAATGCGGAATAAAACAGCAAAGGGCTATCAGCTGCCTGCTTGACACAAACTAGCTCATATCAAGGAGGGAGAGAGGGAGGGGAAAGAGAGTAAAGGACCTGAGAACACCATGGCCTCAGCAGACAGAATCAGTGTTGACAGGTAGTCTCCCGCTTCGTCTTGCTTCTTTCTCACGTTTCTCTCGCTGTTTCTCCAGTTTCTCCTGTGCTTTTTTCATGTCCTTCAGCTTCTTCTTAATCAAAGCACGATCACTTTGGCTAGAGACCCCAAGCACCTAGGACAGACATGTGTGTTATATTCTTCTGTTTCTTCTGCTAGATCTAAACAAATGGTCTAATACTTTAACCAGTGTAACAATGCGTCAACATTTGAAGAGGATGCTTTCTAAAGAGAATTTGTACAAAATGGGTACAAAAGACAAAGTACACTGAAGGATAAAAGTACAGTAACAGTGTCAGGATAAAGAGTAGGCTGACGTTTCTGAGCAATAATATTTTTGCAAAAATGATTCCAGGAAAGAAACAAAATTTCAATTGTGCAACTATTACTCAAGTATAAACCTTTGCTTCCAAATTTCAGAAATTATGATCTACTTTACTTTAGAATGATGAGTTTTATTCACTTAAATAACTGCAATCGGTTGCAGTTTTCCCCATTTTAAAGTACACTCAACATTTATAGTTTACAATGTATGTAATCCTATAACACAGTTTACATGGAGGCACAGTGAGCTGAACATGTGTTTGACAGTTCAGCGATTACTGCTAAAAAAAAAAAAACATGTAAAGACTATAAAGTTAAGGTGGCGGTTCCCCTTCTTCCTAACTAAACCCTAACTGTACAATCTACATCTTTTCAATAGATATTTTTCAATCATTCACTCACTTTGAGTCTGTCACTGTCCAGGTTCAACAGCTGTTGTCCATCAATGCCCTTTGTAGTAAACTCAGGAGTGTATTGGTCCATGTTCATGCCCATCAGCCAGTGACAAACCTGCTGAGTTGTCCACTCAGAGACTGGGCGGTTCTGCCAATGGTAGTCTTTCCCCCCTGAGCAGGGCTCCTCATCCAGTGTCTAGAGGATAAAGCAAAATAAATAAATAAATAAATAAATAAATAAATAAAAATATTACTACTAATAGCAAAAATAAAATCTCTCTCACACACACCCCTTGGTGCTGTATTTAATGCCTTTAAAAGCTACCACACTAAAGGTAATTCCATAAAATTGTTATAATACCCTTTTTTAATAAACATAATATTTACTAAAAAAATATATATGATTGTGTGAGCAAAGGCCAGGTGCTCCCCAAATATTTTTACATTTATTGATATTTGATGGCAATTAACATTGCATATAAAAACTAAGAAGACCCCTGTGATTAATAAATAAAGACTATTTGCATTGTAAAGTCATAAAAGTCACTGTTTCCATCACCACCACTATAAAGAAATCAGAGCCGTAAAACACTCTGGAAATCACCATTTCACGTCAAATCACCCCGCTGTACTTTGTTTGCATCTCAACAGTTGAACTACATTGAAATGTTTTTAAGAATAGGGGAATTCCATTTAACATGGATGTTAAACCAAATTCCAAATAATGGTTCAATATTAGATATGACCGATGATACAAGTCTGTATCGTGCGCGGCAGATGCAGTGTGAATAGAAGTTTTCTTTGCTTCCTTTGTGCAAATAGCAAACCTCATTTCAAGTAATCATGCACTCATATAACTTGATTTAAATTACAGACAGCCCTTCTGGGAAGAGAAGACCTTATATAAAAAAAAAAAAAAAAAAAAAAAAAAAAGAAGATAAGTCTCTCAACGAATCCTTAAGAAAACAAATAATATCTACACGGATACCTCTTAGTGAACCGGCATTAGTCAGCCACTTCTGACTAATGCACTTTATACAAAGGTGCTTGAAAGTTTGTAAACTCTTTATTTTTACTTAATTTTTATATTTCTGAATACATATGACCTAAACCACCAATAGATTTCTTACTTCTAGTGCTTCAAACATAGATAATGAGAGCCAAATTAAACAAAGACATTTTAATAGATTATAATTTGCCATTCATTTATGAGGATCTGTGATGTCTAAGTGGCAGAAGTGTGTGAACCTTTACTTTTAGCAGCTAGTAGTGACCTCATTGTACAGCACATTGTTTTGGAGGAATTTCAGCCTATGGCTCAGTACAGAAAAGCCTCTGCTCTTGGATGTTGCTGGTTTTCCTCACATGAACTGCTTGTGTTACGTCCATCCATAACATTTATATTGGATTAAGGCCAGAACTTTGACTTGGGCATTCCAAAGTTATTTTTCTTTTCTAACATTGGTAGAATGGCATGTATGCTTAGGGATGCTGTCTTGCTGCATTATCCACTTTCTCTTGGGATTCCATTCACAAATATATCCTTGTCCTTTAGAATTCGCTGTCTAGACCCACATGCTGAAACAATGATACTACCACCGTCATGTTTCACAGATAGGTTAAGGCTCTTGTGCCATTTTCCTTTAGATGTTTCTCATTTAAACCATAATGATCAGTCTCACCTGTCCAAAAACATTTTGCCAGTGGTCTTCTGTCCATGTGATCTTGCAGACCAGCAGCAATGTTCTTTTTTTTTTTGTTTAAGGGCACTGTTGCTCGGTTTTCTCTCGATAGCGTACACAAATATTTACAAAGTGGAGGACTATTACACGCTTTGCTGTTATCTCTGTTGGTTGGCCACTCCTGAGGAGGGTAATAATGGTCTTGAAATTCCTCCGTTTGTACACAGTCTCCTTGACTGTGGAAATTTTTTCAGACTCATGACCATCCACAACACTTTTCTGCAGTCTTCAGAAATCTATTTTGTTCATGCCATGATATACTTCCACAAACATGTTGTAAAGACCAGACTTTGATCGATCTTCAATTAAAACGTGACACCAACACATACCTGATTGTCATCCCACTGACTGGAACTACATGGAAATAATTGCTAATCTAAAGATTTACATATCTTTGCTAATCCCTGTAATCAGTAAATAAATAACCAAGAATAACAACTGGGAAAAAAACGTAAACGTAAACACACCACAGCACACAGTGTGAACAGCACGAAATACTTCCTCTGCATTTAACCCATTCACCAAGTGAAGCAGGGGGCAGCTGTGTGGGGATGGTACCTTGCTCAGGGTACCTCAGCGGTGCCTAGCGGAATTGGGAATCGAACCTGGACTTTCTGATCACAGGGCGAACGCCCTAACCACTAGGCCACCAATTGCGTGTCAATTGTTTGGGTCTCTTGATGTTCTTGCACTTAGGATCTAAACATGTTTAGGTCATATGTATGCAGTAATACAGAAGATTCTAAATGGTTCACAAACTTTGAAGCATCATTATATTAAATATTACAGATCAACAATAAGAGCCACTCTGGCGTTAGAAAGAATACTACTGACAACACATGCAACGTAACACTTCACTCATAAGTCAAACTACAAAATGTAGAGCAGAAACTACAACAGAGTTCATTGTGAGGGGAGATTTACCCTCTGCTAATACTTGACCTTCACCTTAACTTTTACTGGCAGGCTCAAAACAATAGAAGCACAAGGAGGTCAGTGTGAGGTTGCTGTGCGCCACTCACCTCATTAGAAGAGAAGGTTAAAGTGTGCGCACGGCCAGACAGGTTGGGCTCTGCTACTAGCCCTGCTAACTCTGAACTGGGACTGCCTGGATTTGAATCATCTAGCACTGACCAACTCTGGAACAGGTGGAAAACACACAACACACATACATCTGTAACAACTAGGCCGACTGTTTCAAACACAAGTGACTCTGAGTCATACAAAGGTGAAAATACCCAGACTGTCAAAACATGCTGGCCCCGCTGATCTACAAAAAAAAAACCCACACACATTCACTGTAACCAAACAATTCGAAATTGTTAGAGAGGATCCTCTACAATGTTTGAGAGGTTAAGTGAGATTTTTCAAGCCAAATTACCATCTAGCTCAAGAAGAAAGAGCAAGTGTGTGATTTCCTAAAATAAATATACGTTTACACCTACCTTCAGTGAAGATAGGGTTCAAGATTCTGAGACAACAAGACAGTAAAACATGCAACAGGGCCAGCACTGTCCACAGGGGGTGACGATAAGCAAGAAGAATCAGCATGCGTAACTAACAGGGGTCTCCTTTACATGTCGACAAACTCTACAACTACAACAGCACAAAAACACTACACCACTACTGCAAACACACCACAACAAGACACTAAACAGGTCTAAACTTACACATATTCACTATAGCAATGTAAAGAGTACACTTGAGTGGAGAGGTAAACATGCATACTACCAGATTTCACTGGATATGCAAAAACAAGTCGAGACATGGACAAGACTCTACTCCTACACAAGGGTGCCACTAGCAGCATGCACTAAATACATCCAACAGAAATAATGATTCTACTGGTATTAGTATGTCAAATACCTCTACCAGTGCCTATTTTGTTAGCTTGGATCTAGAGGTAAAATATCTCTTCTATGAGTCAGGGGGAAATATACTGTACCAAATCTAAGGATCGACTGAACAGAGAGGACCAGGAGAGGTTTGTCTGTTTGGAAAAAGGGATGTTAGTCAGTGAAGGCATCAGTGAGATTATAATTATCTCCTCATTCCTGATAACCAGGGAACAGGGTAAAATGCAGTCAGCTTTAAACTCTGGATTGTAGATCCAGTTTAACAGGCTTTAGTTCAAGCCTCACACCTTTAAATGTCTTAGCCCTGCCAGCCGTCAGTTCTTTAAAAGAGCGATTTTATAGTGATTCTCTGTGACCTAAGCCTGGAAATCTACACCTGGCTCTCACGATCTCTCTTCCTCACTCATTTATCTATTGTCCTTTTAATTCTCCTTCTGTCTCCGTCTCCTTTCTGTCTTTGCCCCTTTCGCTTCTCTCATTCCAACTGCACTTTCTTCTTCCTCCTCAACTCCCCCTCATTCCCTGTTTCCTCCTCATGTGTCTCTCCAATTAATGATGAGTACCATATGGTTAGTGAGGCAAGAATGCAGCACATCTGAGCTCACAGTACTTCTTCAGTTTCAACATCTGCCTCTTACGCTCTCTGCCATACATTTATGCAGCTACACCTGTTCATATTAGCTAAAAGTGAAGAAGCAATTTTATTTTTTACTGTTGGATATTTTGCTCTCCACTGATGCAAAGGGATAGGGAGGTTAGACTCACATTCCTTTTTCAAGGGCATTAAAGGGGACACCTAGACACCAACAAGGGGGATTCATATGATAATTATATCATATATTAACAAAGGCATGGGATGAGAGCTATATCAGGGTGTCTGAGAAGTTATGGGCTTGTAAGTCATTATACTGCTACTATAGCTTCAATCAAGCAATAAACTATATTAATAAAACACAAGACTTGTTATAAATTATGTAATATTATAATTAAAGTGTCTGTCAATACTAAAAAATAGTATTCAAATTGCAGCAATTACTAGCTAAAGCTTCAAATGCACTAAAATAGCAGTTTGCCAGTTTTGGTAGTGTTGACTCCTACTGTACTCTAGAATGCGGTTACAAGTACTAAGCATAGGCTACTGGATTTTGGGGGCTTTTCTCCCCTCTCCTTTCAAGAAGCCGAACCTTAAGCTTCTCTGCACTAAATTAGTTGCTACAGGAGGGGGCACTATAATTGAGAAAAACACTGCCTTGTCACAAATGAACAGGCTCTAACAGAAAGGGAAGACAACACTAGAAGCACCTTGTTCTTACGGTCCTGCTGTTCACTGGGCTCTGCTGCAGTGTAGGGCAGACTGCTGGAGGAACAGGAGGGCTCTCGCTCCTTCTCTTTTTCCTTGTCCCCAAACCAAGAGAAAGGCATGCATGTGGGGATGGAAGCCATGGATTCTGAGGGCGAAATGTTTACTCCCGACTCTTCAAGTAACTCTGCTGATCCTCTGAACACAAGAAGGGTAAAATGTGAACACACTGCATGAGAGAATTGCAGTCTAATTAATGACGAAAACAAAAATATGCATTAGTTGATTTATGAGCAAGGGCTGAAGAATTATTAAACAAAATTTCAGAATAATGTTTGGATAAGAATTTCCAACGAAGCAATAACAAGTGGCCTGAAGTGACGCGCTGTATACCTGCTGTCGAGTGATGCTCTCAAGGCCTCTTTGTCATGTTTCTTCCCTTTTCCACCAGACTTCCTAAGGCCACTGGAAGAGATTAATTATGACAATATTTTGACACGTAAATACACAAATGTATCACAGAAGCAAAAACAAATAAAATTCAGGATATACTGCACTGTAAAGAAGACTTTTTTTCCCACCTACCCAAAATCTGGGAATCGTCTTTTAGATTTTCCTGCTGCATCACTGGACTCATCTAAAACAGAGACATATAATGAAGATCTACTGAAAAATAATGCATGTGGTGACAAGATGAGCTCTGGGCTTTAATATAAATGTGACCAATATTCAGATTCCTTAACACACTATCAGGTAAGTTTATTCCCACAAAGTCTTTGATGCAAAGTATGGAACCACACTAGACCAAACGCAACTGCCTTGTGACAAGAAACATTTTATTTTTAAATCATACCTGCTAAGTAAAAAGTGTTACCTTTCATCTCCTTGTTTTTTCCTTTGGACTCTCTTTTCTTGACGTTTCTGAGAAAACCAGAGGGGGAGGAGTCTTTGGGTGGGGAGAGGGTAGGGCTTTCTGTACTATCTGCACTAGCTCTATGGGAGGAGGGTATGACCGGGAGCTCTAGGACACTTTTGGTGCTGCCTGCGGCCCGGACTGTGCTTGACTCCTCCCTTTGCCCATTCGCTGGGGGAGATCCTGACACTGGCAGGGACAGACACTCCTGGATAGACCTTCGATGACAAGGAGCAATCTCAGGACTTGGAGACTCATCCTTTTCAACCTACAGAAAAAGAGAAAAACAGAACTTCTAAGAAACATAATGTGCCTTCAAAAATTAAGCACATCTGGATTGTATGTACTGCGGACCTGAGAAGGACATGGCAGAGAGCTGACTGTTTCTCTGAGTTTGCTGCGTGATGGGGGCTGTCGTTTGGCCTTCTGGGCTAGCTGGCCTTTGGCCCGATGAGCGCTGGTGTCCAAAAGCTCAGTCTCAGGAACTACACTCCATTCGGTTTCTGAGAATGAGATAGAACTCAAACACACTCCTCTTCAAATATTGTATTTCTTATTTGCAGAACAAGAAAACTTACTTAAATTACAATCTGACCTTCCGGATCTGTTAGCAAGAGCTAGACAGCTTTAGTCTACACGAGGTATCCCGAACTTTGTTTCTGATACTAGTTCTGGTATGTAGCAACTAAACTGTAACATATTTAGTGCAATAATCAGGAGCTCTTTCTGATAGGATCAATGCATGGCTTTGGATTAGTTTGACGGCCATCTCCATGATCCTAGCTTAAGTATGTTTGCAGACGGTAGCTGCTGGGTTCCATTAAGACTCGTCAGAGAGACTCAACAGATTACACATTGTACTTATATAGCTGATCTAAACCAGATCTGTGCACATAACTAAAGGTACGGCATATAAAACTCTTCTTAATTCTGCTTCAAGGTGGTAGTTACCTTTAAAAACACTTTAATCCATAGCTGATGCATGTACATTTTTATTTCTGTGTTTTGAACAGGCCTACGTTTTTCAAAATCAGGAATCAAGCCAAACAAAGTGCATACAAAAAAACAAAAAATGCAATTGAACATTTAAACCCAGAATGGCTTAAGGTTTTTGGAATTACTACTGTTCCACTGCAAACAGAGGAGAAGTTGCAAGACATACACAGAGGCTAATTTACCTTGTGAAAATGAGTCCGCAGATGTATTCTCTGAAGTCCCTGGTCCTTCATTGGTTCTGGACTCCAAGACTTCTACCTACAAATAAGAATTAAGCATGGAGAGTAAGGCCTGATCAATATTATGTTTAAAAAGCTAAAAAAAACTGACCGTACGCAAATATTCAATCCGAATATGATATATTGCCTTGTGGTAAACAGAGCCATCTCACTGTTAATTAGTACTTTAATTTTGTTATTATTCAGTCTGTACAGATGTATTGGGATTTGTTCAATGATCAAAGAAGTGCAATATATTACGCAAATGAAGTTTGAAGTTCAAGAGCTGGAAACAGGAAGCATTGGCAAGCGAAAAGATTTGAGCAACTTTGACAAAGGCCAAATTGTGATGGCTAGACGACTGGGTCAGAGCGTCTCCAAAACAGAGCTGATGGGTGAATATCAGTGCTTTAGCAGTGGGATCCACTAAAGAGAGAGGCTGACAGAAGGAGATATTTTTTCAGGGGCTTAACAGAGTGCGTCTGTCCTCACTCGCTGCTGTAGATCCTCTAGTTGAGTTTTGTACCAGTTCTCCCTTTCCTCCAGAGTCTTCTTTAGGTCTTCCTCCCTCTTCGCAAAGTCCAACTCTCTGTGGCATTAACAAAAATAAATGTCAGAAAAGTCTACAAATTCTGACAATAAAAATAAAACAAACAGCAAATAATATAAAGGTGTTTTAATGTTCAGTTTAGGTAAATAATTTGTATTTTGGTGCATCACTAAGAATATACATTGTACCAGCTTGTACTCACTTCTGCTGATAGTCTTTGATGAGTTTTTTGGCTTTGCTGTATTTCTTATCCAGTGTCTCATACTGGTTCTGAGTGTCAGTCAGCTGTTCATTGATGGCTTTGCAGAGAGCCTGAGCTTCCAGCCAGTTCTTCTCCATATATGTGATTCTTTCAGAGTTCTCTTCTATGCTCTTCTCCAGCAGCACCTCCCGTGCCTCCCATGCAGCTCGCTCTTTCTCAAATTCTTTCAGCTAACAAGGACACACAAACATCCTCATATACATACACGTGTGTAAGAGCATTTGTAAATCTTACTGCTGAAGTCAAATGTGAATGGAGTACCTTCTCGTTGAGCTGGTCTAGATCAGTCACAGCCATGCTGTGTTTAAGCTGGAGCTGAGTGATAAAGAAAGTTTAGTGAAACTATGTATCAGGACTAAACTAAATATTTCAACTTCATGTGAATGCACACAAGCCTACATTTTGATGAAACTTTGCCTAAAAAAATTTATATTGTAAATTTGAACAAATTTAGTATTATCAAATACATGAAGTAAACTTATAATGAATGCTAGTGTAGTGTAATACCTCTTTAAATTTGAAACTAAGGTGAGTGGTATCCATATCTGAGGGAAGGAACATTCCCTCACTCTCGGGTAAATCATACAACTCCTTTACCCTCCCACCAAAACTTGAGCTCACAATCCCTTCTTCATCCCCCTCCTCTTCCTCGTAGTGCTCGTCCTGAAATAGCCACACAGACATGACATCAGTAAGTGAATCGTGGTGTGTTGTTTCAGACACACTTGACAAGGAAAACACACGGCAGGAAATCATTCAATCTTCAAATTGTAAACACTGAGTAGTTTAAAGGTCTGCAGATTCAATCAGCAAATTCCTATAATTCACAGCTTACATAGATTTGCAGACATCACAATATTTGCTGCCTGTAAGTATTAAAACATTCAAATTTAATTATAATTAACTCTAAACTAAGGCATAATGAAGGTTGACTGGCCTAATATGGCACAGACTGCAAAAGTAGCTTATAGATGAGCACAGAGTGCTACATTACAATCACCAGCGCTCAAGGAAAAAGAACATGTATAACTGCCGTTGTACTTTGCATAAGCCACATGACTGCAGTAGGAACAAATATGCCAGCATGGATACATAACACAACAGAGGCTCTGTTCACCTGGACCCCTCATTCCCCTTTCAAACACACCGTGGTATGCAAAAAAATACTCTACTTTTGAATGTAAAAACAAAGCAATAATGTGATTTACGTGACCTTAGAGTTCTAAACATAATACAGTTAATAATCTTTGGCCAATAAAGCTAAAAACAATCCTAAGCATTCCAGAAGGCATTCTCACGCTGCTTTTTCAGACAAAAGCGGTTACAAACTAAAGTGAGTTTTCTCAACTGCAACCCTGTCAGCATGATGCTCCTGCTCTGAGCTCCAGTACAGAAAAAGCCAAGGCTGTTTGTACAAAGCTGTCCCCTGCTGACTCACCTCCTCTGTGGACTGTTCATAAGGATCCTCCAGTCTCTGCTGCTGCTGGTGCCTCTCTTGCTCCAAAGTCTCACTGATCAGCCGTGCCACCTCACTCTGAGTCCCTGGCTTCTCCCGCCCAATCAGGAAGCTGTCCAGAGCACAATAGGTTAGTAAGAAGGGAGTGGGTGTGGTCGACCTTAGTTTATCAGTTTGAAAATGCATACGCAGCTTAGTCCTAAAAGATATCTAGTGACACTCGCAGCAATAGTAATGTCTGTCTAAGAGTGTGTGTATGCGCATGCAGCAATGCATGTTTATGATGCCATGTCATAATCTGGAGAGTCTTACCTTTATATGACGTAATTAGGAAAGTATGTCTTTCCTGATTTTATAATCACTCTGTGTATTTGAATCATTCATTTGCCTGTGGCCAACCATTAACATATCAAACAGAACTACGGATGAGATGCACAGCACACTGATTCCATTGAGGTAAACCGTAATCATGAGCTAATCAGTATTAAAATGCATCCCTCCTAGACCTACCTGTGTGTTTTCTAGGCACGGTCACTGTATCACACATGATTTGCCTATGATTAGAGTGTAGCAGGGGCAAAAAGAGATCAGAACGCACCGGACAGTTCCCTTTGTGTTCTTGAGTACTGTGGCGGCAAAGAGCTGGGTCACTCCCACCAGACTGGTGCCATCAACTTCTACTATCTGGTCGTTCACTTGTATCCTTGTCAAAAGACAAATGTCAACATTATTAAACACATCACAGAAAATGTCATATTAATTAATATTTCTGTATTGGATCATGGATAAAGAATTGTACACAACACTGTATCCATAGTAGGGCTGGGCGATTAATCAAAAAGTAATCGAAATCGACATTTAGAACCTATAATCGATCGAAATTTTCGAAACTCGATTATTCCGATTACTTTCCCTTTAAAAACACTACCGCATGTGGAGTCACGTGACCCCGTGTTACATGTCGAGCATGGAGAGCTTAAACACTGAGACAACTGAGAAACTTGTCAGTGAACTATGAGGGGAAAGATAAATAAACAAAATAATCATTCATTAATCGTAACAGAGTTAAAAATGTTCCAATTAATCGAGATTTTGATTTTAGGCCAAATCGCCCAGCCCTAATCCATAGGCATTCTTAATGGATGTACAAGTTTTGTAAACCTTCACAATATTCTGAGCGTGCCACTGCCTTACTATGTCCACTAACATACATGGTCGCTGTGACCTGATGCAGTCACTTCTATCTTTTGAGCTCTAGACCAAGCTTTCTCTACTGTACAAAACAGTACAAAAGAGATTTGAAAATGTAAATTTATTTTTCTGCTGTATTTCTGGGGCTTAAAACTATAGCTGCGAATTTGCAATCAGAGTCTCGGCTCAATGTAGGACTAAGAAGAAGAAAAAAATGTAAAAAATTCTGAATTAGCCCTAATTCATTTACTGAAATGTAAAACGTTAAAAGTGAAAAAAAAACCACTGTCCAATCCACCACCAACCGCAGCACAAATTTTAATGATTTGTCTTGTCTTACCTGCCATCTCTCTCTGCTGCTCCCCCCTCAGTGATGGTCTTCACAAAGATGCCAAGTTTCTCCAGGCCCTGATCTGCCCCCACTCCCATGCCTATGATGCTGATGCCTAACCCATTGTCACCTATAGAAAAAAACAGCACCTCAGTCCTGCCATTTCACCTAAACAGAAGTTTTATTGGGACCAAAACCAAAGCCAGGGATTCAAAGTGCTGCTCTCTCTCATCCCCAAAGCACTTTTCTAACAAACAGCTATGGAAGAGACCTACCTTTCTCCATCTCCACTGGAAAGACATCCATCTTTTCCACACGCTTTTCCAGCTCATACTCAGCAGATGCAGCAACAGGGTCCACTTCATCATTGCGTCGGTCATAGTCCTCGTTTGAGTATGTGCTAAACACCTGGACAAGACATACACTAATATAAGACCCACTGCCAATTTATAGGGAGGACAATTTTCTTTACCCAAGTGCAATATTTGCATAGACAGGTTAACCTATTATTTCTGGCTCAGCCTTTGATATTATGAACAATAACCACTCATTTAAAACTTAAACCTAAACATTTAATATCAGAAAATGACTACCACATAATTCAAGTTATTACTAAAACAAAAAACACCTTTAAAAATGACCTACTTATTACCTGTCTCAATGAAATGTGTAATCCATCAACCCTATAATCATTCATGTCACAACATTCATAAGTAAACTGAGGTTGGTTGCGTAAAGACCTGCTCCTTTAGTTCAGTCAAAGGAGCTACTGTCCATAACAATCACAGAGAAAAAGACAACATTCCTTCAGCATTTATTGAAAACAGAATTGCTGAAGCATTAAGATGTCTGCCGAGTGATACTCATTGTAACAAGAAAATTTAATACATGTGATGCATTAACATCACATTGCTGTAGGATGACATGTCAAAAATAATGATGATTCCAAGACAACCTCTGCATTTTAGTTCACTATGTTTCACTTTGGATTTTGTGTGTCAGCAAGACCCTTTCTGTTACAGGGGACATTTTGTAATGAAGCATGATCTCATATTATGCAGTTGTTTTTGGACTGAGTCATATCATGACTGGTTGTACTCTCACGGTACTTGGAATATGGTCGCATAAGAAAAAAAAAGGACAAATTGATCCAGTTAGTTTCCAGCAATTAAACTGAAAAAAAAGCTTTATGAGGCCAAATCTCTAAAACACCGACTTTTTTCTCTCAGACTAAAAAGCCAAGACACAAATCCCTGCCAATATTACTCTACTGCCTGTTCTCAGGCTCATTCACTCTCTCTGACTCTAATAGGATCTGATCTCCAAGTGCTCTCCAGCTGCTAAAAACTGTGTGCTTTAGTAGATTAAATTCATCCTTAGCATGAGCAGTGGAGAGCACATTAGAAAGAATGAGTGGGAATGTGTGTAAGAGAGGGAAAAAAAGAAAAAGAGCAACAGATAGAAAAGGGAAGGAAGGACAGAGATTAACAGATTCATTTAGAAGCTTTCAAAGGAATGATGTAATTCAGTAAACATTTCCACGCCGTTGGAGGGAGAGTTTCGTGAGCATGTCAAGACTTGAAAAAATCCCCCCACACACACACACAAACAACTCTGTCTTTAACTACAGATCTGAAACCTGTTGAATGCAAGAGAGGTAATAATGCTCATGATTACTATAGATGTTAGGAAAACTGGTTCTAGACCAGCCTGCAAAGGGACCTTTTACCTACACACTAATCCTCCAACAGTCCAGAACCAAAGCCACACGTACACAAAAACAGCCCTGCAGTAGGAGCCTCACACACAGCTTTGTCTGTCTCTATATGAGCCTCGCTTGGCTGCTGATCCGAGACCAGTTTATTGTCTGAAATCAGGGCATGCTAAATGATTTGCTTGTTAATGATTAGGGCTGCACGATATTAGGAAAACATGCGATATGCGATAATGTAGTTGATTGTTGCGATGGTGATATCACATGTGATAAAGAAGTAAAAACTTAGCCTTAATAGTGTTAATGTTTTTCTGCTTTAGTGAAGTGAAGGTAATCGTTCGGTCATACATGAACACACCACAGCACACAGTGTGAACAGCATGAAATTCAACCTCTGCATTTAACCCATTCACCAAGTGAAGCAGGGGGCAGCCAGGAACACGGTGCCCGGGGAGCAGTGTGTGGAGACGGTACCTTGCTCAGGGTACCTCAGCTGTGCCGAGCTGGGAATCGAACCTGGACTTTCTGATCGCCGGGCGAATGCCCTAACCACTAGGCTACCAGCTGCCTTTATTAGTCTATACAGAAAAAAATGAAATGCAACATTTCCATTCCAACATGGTTTTTTTTTTTAAGAATTTACCTTAATGCCTCCCTACATTTGAACCATTGAACATTGTCTAAAAATATTTTTTAATCATTTTAAATCTTAAATAAATGTAAACATAATGTAAATTATAGTAAATTATAAGTTCTTAGCAAGAAAAAAATTGCAAAAGGAACAATCTGTAACAGCAGCACAGAAGATTAAGAAACTGCCCAGTGATGTTTTTGCCCTCTTCTCTGTGGCTCTGGGTGAAGAGTTTTGGTAAAACACCATTTACTGCAGTTCAGTCAGTCTTTGGCGATATGGATATTGCGCATGTTGATATTGCGATGGCGGAAAATTTGCGATATATTGTGCAGCCCTACTAACGATAAAGCTTAGTCTGCATCCAAAGTACGCAAAGCTTCAGTGGTGGAACTGGTCCTAGATCGACACCAATTTACAATACTAGCCTCTAACCACAACTCATGTGAAAAGCAGAACTAATCTACAGACTGATGCAGAGACAGACAGAGGGACTTTGCATTTCTGTGGTAGGCAGTTGTACACAAGGCCCTTTCATACAGCTTCAGTCAGCCCATCTCCTCCCTTAGATTTAAAAGCAGTTTAGCTCTCTGACCTTGGACGACAAAAAAAAGAAAAATCTTCTACATTTTGTGTAAACGTCAGCGTCTCACACACTTACAGAACAAATACCAGAGCAAGAGTTCTTTATCTTTAAGTTCTTTATCTTTAACACACAAAGACCCCTCAGTCAATCATCAGGCAAGACACAGAGCTACAACACAGAAAAGCCAGACCTGCATGCCAGCGCATGCAATGCAGTGACACAAGGTACAATCATCTTCTGCGCAAGGTATTTAACCACGAGGCATTAGGTTTCACTTCATGTCAGGTAAACTCCCAGTACACATGCTTGTTAACTGAAATTCTAAACAAAACACACATTGAAAAGTCACTGAATGAGAAACCATGAGACAGAAAAAGTGAAGGAATGAGGAGGGAAATGCTCCAATTATGGGAATCTTGTTAATTAACTGCAGAAAATATAAGAGGAGAGCATATGAGTATTTGATGACTCCCAGGCTTTGGCTGAACTCTCAGTACCACAGTGGTTATGCTTGGCCTGTCTCTTCTCCTCTCCACTCCCCCTTTCTTTCTTCCTTTTCTTTTTTTTTCCTCCCTCCGACTTTCCTGTTGCCACTGACTACTTCAGTAAATTGGAACAATGTTCTTTTTCTTTTCGGTAACCTAATCGTTGAGACTCAGACTTCACAGAAAGAAATGTGTCTCTTTGTACGAGACAGAGACTGAGAGAGCAAGCAAGAGGGAGAGAATGAAAGAGTGGTTATCTCAAGCTCCAGTTACATTCAGGCGGAACTCTCACACACCTTTCCCCTCGATGTGCAGGTGAAGCAAGTGACATCACTTAGTGAATATGCAAACAGCCTGCTGCTTCACACTTTTCTCCTCAGACACACACAGACCACAGGTAAATTATAATGTGAAATAATTAACTGACAATTAATTAATAAGCTAGCAGAATAGCTCACAACACTGTATTTCAATACTGCAATAAGGCAAAATTACAACACTGTGATATTGAAAAACATTTAAATGCTAAACAATATGCATCACAATATTTAATTATTATGAGGTTTGTGAAACATGAGATGAAATGCACCAGCAAAAAATAGCAGTACCACAATAAAACCTCTAAAAATAAAATAAGATAAAGGCATGTTGGTGGGCCCATATTTAATTAGCTGCTTGTAAACTCAAATTGGCAATTACTATAAATTATTTGTCACGCTGTAACTGAGTACTGATGATAGCCGTACCGAAGAGTGTGATGATGCATTCAAACATCGTGATATCACAAAGCGAATGTGTCACACTGCTCCTCATGGAATTGTGATAGTGCATCATGGAGAACAGACAATATATGAATTGCAAGAATTACAATGCAGCACCAAAGTTTGAAAAAACTAACGTCAGCAAACATTCCACGCTGCACTCCTGCCTCCCAAGTCTGTCGTTATAATTATACAACAGAAATATACTTTTTAGTATAAACTCTAATAATGTAAGAATATGTGAATATAATGCCATGAACTGAATCAGCTTGTGGGCTGAGGTTATAGGACTAGTGATGGGCCGATCCACATTTTTCCAGTTTGGATCCGATTCCAATATGAGTGTCAATACAGATACGGATGATGATCTATCTTTTTACTTTAATATTGGCATTATTTTTGTTAAAATTGTGCTGTTTGTTAGTAAGGTTACATCACACAATACATAAGCACTTATTAGAACAGCAAAAAAATACACACAATTACACTGAATTTAAAGGCATTCCCAAGGAATGTATTTATGTCACACTTCACAAAAACACAACAATCTTGGCTGAATCATCTAAATAGTTTAGCAGCAACAACTGTGTAAAAAATAAAGTGCAAAACAAATACATTTTAAATTAGGTGAATTCAGAGACACGGCATGGGAAGAGTGTAATCAAACCACCTGTATTTAAGGTGGACTGGCCGAGTTGCGAGATGCCCAACTTTAGGCTCGTTGTGTTGTGAGAGATAAGAGAGCGGGAGAGACCAACAAAACACACAAAATAGCCCCTGGAAGACCCCCAAAGAGGTCTTGAGAGAGTCATCTGATATTACTTTCGCTTTTGGGTTGTCTGCTGTAGGTGTGTTGTGTTTTTGAAAAACGTCAACGAGTGTCTGCTGCCTGGTGTCTTATTTCCTATTTGCTAGTATAAACACTCTTGGTGCTCTTTGTTGTGAAATCTCTGCAGGTGCTTGATTAAATCTGTTGTACTGTACAACACAACTAGAGATGTTCCGATACCATTTTTCCCCTCCCGATACTGATTCCGATACTTGGGCTCAGGGTATCGGCCGATACCGA
>JBBIGB010000002.1:12440818-12455374 GCA_037577075.1 Alestopetersius hilgendorfi
AGCCAATAAAGGCTTTTCTATTGATTATTGAGAAGGGTATGAATAATGTTGGACATGCCACTTTTTGTTCAAATGTAAATAAAAGCTGAGAAATATTTTTCTCTACAATGATGCCTCTGTACATCGTCTTTTTATCTTCTGGGAGACGCCTGTGTCATTTCCAGTCAAGAGGAAACTGGCTTGTTGAATAAAAGTAACTAAGTCAAAAGTATGAATAATAAGGTATGTTTATAGAAAGAATGGGACAAAATCACACTTGAAACTCCTAATCAGGCTTAAGGTGTGCAGCATTACCGAGTCTTTAATAAATTCTCTGCACATTCTCTGCTGGTGAGAGGTCAGGGCTGCAGACAGGCCTGTCCAGCACCTGTAACCACAGTCTTCTTCAACAGCCAAGCCTTTGTAATGCATGCAGAATCTGGTTTTACATTGTCTGCCTGGATGTCCCTGAAAAAGATGTCATCTTGAAGGCAGCATCTGCTGCTCCAATGCCATGACAGACCACTGCTTTTGTTTATTTCTTACAAAAAAGATCTTGAATACTGATGAGCCAGACCGCAATACATGTTTTCACTATGGGTGGAAATCTCTAGGCACTTCACATTTTGATTCAGTTACATTTCAGAAGGTGCCCTATGTGATTACCTATGCACCCGTGTTTTTTTTTCATCATCTTGCTGGAAACATGCAACATGTGTTTTCTCACGTTTGTTGTGTTCAAACAATATTTTAGTTTAGAACTTGAATATAGCGACACAACTTGCATAAAGTGTGTCTCTTGTCCAGGTCCTTTTTAAAAGCCATAGAGCTTCCATATGCTAATGTAGAGGGTCCCAGACCTGAGTTCTGTCAACATTATGTTTTTTAATTCACCTTTAGAAAATCAATTTTTGCGAATCAGTTCAGAATCATCCATGTCTGCCTCTGAGCCCAGAGAAGTCGACGCCGCTGGACATGGTTAACATAAAGATTTATTTCACAGTAAAATTGTAAGTGACATTTGTGTTAAGTGGCTATTGATGAGCTATTGATCAAGGATGTTCAGCTTAGCCTGGTGCCTTTGCCCTTAATGCACTGAAATTCTTCCAGATTTTGTAATAATAATAATAATAATAATAATAATAATAATAATAATTTTTATTTATATAGCGCCTTTCCAGAGCTCAAAGACGCTTTTGTGAAGTATATCATGTTATTATATTCTGCAGTATAGAGGGGGAAACATTTCATTTGTTGGAGGTCCTCTGCCCCTCATTTGAAGATACTATTTTTGTACCAATTCATAATTACAATCACCAACTGATACATTTGAAGTAAGGATGCACCGATTGCAATTTTCTTGGCCGATTCTGATTACTGTTTTTTTTTGTAAGCGCTATTGGCCGATACTGATTTTTCCGATTCCGATTTTTTCCCCCAGATAACAGAAAATTAGAGCTACTGCATGTAGTCGACGACAACACAAAAAATGGGTTTCAACTTTTTTAAAGTAATGTGGTAGTTACTTTCCCCATTTACTTCTTACTTTTATTATAGTGACATATGATAGTGGCAGCTCAAAAATCTAATTTTCTTTAATATAAAGAAATTCCAATTTAGTTTTTTTCATAACAAAATTTCCTTACAAATTTAAACAAATAAAATGTAATACCAATCACCAATCAGGCGGATCAGGCCAAAAATCATCCGTTTCCGATCACTGGCCGATCGATCGGTGCAGCCCTAATTTGAAGTCATGGTAAATATTTTGACGTATGAAATCAAATGAAATCAAATGAAAATAAATATTTAAAAATAAATATTGAGGTAAAGTAAATAAGTGTTTTCATTTTTTCCCAGCGTTTTCTGATTTGGTTGTTCTGATTTGGTATTGCAAAATTTGTTCCGTCCTCTTGTCACAGTTCCTGCCTGCGAGCACTGGGGGTCGCTGCTGAACCTTCCCAGCTCTCACTATCACTGCTATCACTCACACCTGATTTGTGTCACTTCCCTGATTCCCTTCACACCTGAACTGTATGCCATTGTCAAATCTCTGTCTTCCCATTGGTCCTTAGATTTTCCCTGGTTTATTTAAGTTCATGGTTTCTGTTAGTCTTTATCCAGACATACTTTCAGTCTCCCTGGTTGTTTTCCTTCTCCTCCTGGTTTTCCCTCACCTTATTCGTCATCTTATTAAATCGCCTTAAAATGCAACTCTGCAGCAGTGCTGTTTCTTCTCAGTCGGGACAAGACCCCATCGTGACAACTCTTTAATACTGGATTCAGTAAATATATTGGTATGACTTTAAATATCTCACCCCATGCAGGTGTTTATAGTATGTGGTTTAGATTTGACCCACTGAAATAACACACACCTTGCCACATCAGTTTTTATGCATGTATGGCAAACAAAAGCTCAATATTTGTATTGTTTTTAAAATCTTAGGAGTTCCTCCGCTACCCTTTCCCTCAGTTTATGTATGCAGGGTCACCTTCTAAATACAGTGGAAATCAGGCCATTTTTCTGTTTGATACATAATGCAGACACCCTTGAGTCAATACTACTGAAGACTTGGGCTGTACATTGCAACCTGTGAAGGATTCTATACTGATTTTCAATAAATCTGTTGCAAATATTTTTTTTTCCTATTGGTTTTAAGCAACAGAATCTTCTCTCACCCAAGTTCCAAAATCCTCTCCCATGTATTGTATGATATTAAGTGCAATGGCAGATTGCAACTTTGCATGATGAAGCTCGTTGTCTATAGAATGTAGCAAGAATATTCAAATATGTCTGTTTGATGTCTGATGCATGGAATGTATAGTACTGTGCAAAAGTCTTGGGCACCTGAGCCAATTGTTTGAAACCATTTATATCAGCATTGGGTTTGTTTCTGCCAGCAAAAATACAAGAGAACATTAGAATAAATGCAAACAAACAAGAAAGCCGTAAAAAGTATCGAGATTTATTTTTTCCCAAAAAGTAGTTGCTATTTTGTGAGCTGGTTAGAACACCACCAGTTTGGTTCCAGATTTCTGCGCGGTGCCTCCAGTCACTGTGTGGGTTTATAAAGCTCCGTGAGCAGCACACCTAATTTAATCTATTGCAGTAAAAAGAGCCAATCCTAATAATACTGGGCTTCCATGAGGAAGGAGGTCTGGAAATGGTCAAGCAAACACTTTGCCAAACATGAAACTGGTTTACTGTATTAATGTTATTTGTATTTATTGTAAGATTAGTGTTTTAACACTAACTTAACACTGCTGCCCAGTAACAAACAGCCTTTAAGTATAATTTTCTTATAACTTTTGCACAGTACTGTTATTCTGAGGTCCATTCTTAAAACTGACTACATTAACTGAAAGTATGTAAATGATGAAAAGTCATAAATTATTAATTTATCAATAAATTTGGTATCTATTCCTTTAAAAATGACTCCATTCACCTGAAGTGTCTCACACTACATCACTGCTGTGAGTGATGATACACTGGCAGTAATACAGGAGATACTAAATCAGTGAGTGATAGAATAATTATAATATTGTGTGTGTGTGTGTGTGTAGACCAGCAGAGCGCTCTGGAGAAGATGTGGACATTATAATGGCCCGGCTGAAGAGTGTGAAGGCGTTTGAGAAGTTCCACCCCACCCTGCTGCAGCAGATCTGTTTATGTGGCTTCTATGAGTGTCTGGAGAAAGGCATTACATGTATGTGACACACACACACACACACTCATGCATGCACACAAACCTACAGTAAGCATTTGAGGACATTTTACTTTCAGGTAAAGGCCAAAATCTGCGGTATAAGAACTGTGTCTAATACATCTGTATAACTCACATTATTCACATTATTCTCGCTCACATTATTCTTCTTTTGTTTTGCACTGTCTGTAATGAAGTGTACAGACAGGGGGACATTGGCACCAGCTGGTATGCTGTCCTCTCCGGCTCACTGGATGTTAAAGTCTCTGAAACAGCAAACCATCAGGTAATATGTTGCATGTCCTCTACTGAGTGTGTTATGGGAACAAGCCCTCCTACTTATGATTAAGAAACAGTTTTACATGCCTGGCATCTCTGCTCCATGCCTTTTAAGCTGATAAAAATGGAGAACAATCTTGTCAATATTTTTGTCCACAATTTTTGTGTTTCATGGTTTCAGGGATTAAACTGAAATTTGCAATTGCAAACTAGTTTAAATGTGTTACGCCATTAATGATAAACATCCTTCCATTTTTACCAAAACAGCTGTTCCGTTTGACCCACTAAGCTCATTTTAGGCTCATTTTATTTTTGAAGCCCTTAAAAGCCTGTAGTGCTGTGCTGAACGATTTCTCGAGATCCTTAACCTTGAGGTTGCTGTTGTGCTCACTCGCTCTCTTTCTCTCGATGCTGAGGCAGTTTGTGTGGCGCATTATCTCTTTAACCTTAATGTACGAGAGTACACAGATTTGAGATGTGAAATTGCCCCCTGGGAATGGGACGCCAGAGCCAGGCAGCACATACTGAGCTTCCTGCTCCCTGCATTTTGCGACTGTACATTTCAGATTATTACTGCTTTTGTTTTTTCTTCTGGCCTCTATAAGTGTTTACTCTCTTTGCTTTTAAGGACGCTGTCACTATTTGCACGCTGGGCATTGGAACTGCATTTGGGGAGTCGATTTTGGACAACACGCCTCGTCACGCCACCATTGTAACACGAGAGTTCAGTGAACTGCTGCGTATCGAGCAGAAGGAGTTTAGGACCCTGTGGGAGGTAGGAAAACCTTCACTGTACAAAGTGACTGCATGTGCAGGCATTGGTTGCTGTGTTTTTATTGACATTACTTTTTCAAAGGTTACATTAAATTTTTACATCTTTAAATGTAATTTTCATAGAGAAATATGTTATTATGGGGTAGTTATAGTTTAAAGTAGGACTAAAATGGGGAAAATGTGTAATAGTTTTTTCTGACCAATATTGTGACTTTGATTTAAATTGATATTTGTTTTATATATTAGTGTCTGTGGCTCTTATTTTGGCACAGAAGAACCACTTATGGAGGGCTGAATATACTGTACCAGACTGCCATTTAGTGTTCACCCACTTTTTATAGGTTTAACTCATCTGCAGACAGATCATGAGCTCCATGTTATTTCCCACTTTATCCATATAACATCATTTATAGTATAGGCTAAAGTTATTTTAAACTTTTAAATAATTTGTCCAACAACTGAAATGATATAATCTAATGTTTTAGTAATTTAGTGCCTTGCTTTGTCTGTTGTGTCCAGCAGGGGGAGATGTGATGCAAAATATTTTTTATTCTAATTGAAAGCATTGTACTCACTGCTGTGATGAGTTGGATTAGATTAGAGAATAGCACGCCTTGTTTTCATGAGTTTAGCTGAAAATGTAATCTGGTATCTGAATCTGATATCTGTGGCATGTTCCAGTGCCATTAGATACGCAAAAACTTGTTTGGGGAAATGAAAAGTGTCTGATATGTATATGGAACAGCAGAAATATTTAATCTCATCCTGACCTTATAGCACACATTTTAAGTACACTATATGGACAAAAGTATTGGGACACACCTGTTTTTCAGGTTTTGGGCTAGGTCCCTTACTTCCAGTGAAGATCAGTCTTAATACTTAAACAGACCAAGACATTTTGGCCAACTTTGTGCACACAGTTTGGGGAAGAACCTTCTCTCTTCCAGCATGACTGTGCCCCAGTGCACAAAGCAAGGTCCATAAAGACATGGCTGGAAAAGTTCAGAAGAACTTGACTGGCCTATCCAGGGCCCTGACACCAACCCCATCCAACACCTTTCGGAGATTGCAAGCCAGGCCTTCTCGTCCTCATAAATGCTCTACAGAACAAATGAGCACTTTCAAATAGACTGGAAGCTGGTGTATGTCCTTAAAGTCCCTGTTGGTGTAATGGTCAGGCATCCCAATACTTTTGTCCATTTAGTGTATGTTTAAAACATACAGAATCAGTGATTCGCTGAATTGTTCTTGATTCAAATGTGTACATCATTTCCACATAAATTAAGGATATTCTCCAAAGTGTACCTGGAATAGCAGGTAAACTGTTTTTTCTCATGTACCTTCTATTATTGAAGCATAGAACTCCCTTTCATTAACATGGAAACAATTGTATCTCACAAGCATCAGTGTAGGCACCAGGATTTGCCTCATGGTGTCCTAAAGCTTCTTATCAGAGAGTGAATTGGTCTGTTCCTCTGCTCGCTTTGGGATAGGCGGTTGTCTCTGAGGAAGTTCTGTCACTGAGTTGGTAGAATGGGTCGCTGTGGCTAGTTCTGGGTTTGGATATTGATATGTCTCTGCTGTGGACAACAGGGAGAACTATGACAAAACTGTGTGAGGTAAAACACAACTTTTTAATGTTTTTGCCTGTAATTTCTGCTCTCCTTGTTGTTATGGACTGACTGTATAACTGCAGTGTATGTTCGTGCAGGACTGAGATCTTTGCAGTTTTAGAAAGTCAGATGTAGTTTGCATTACATTGCCTACTGCAACTCATCTAAAACCTTGTAATTAGAGTAGTATACCCACCGTGTGTAAATAAATTACGACGTTTTAATGAATTATTTTTTAAGAATTACATTTTGATTGAACATCATTACACCAGTTTATTAAATATTCTTGTAAAATCACTCGAGGTTCTAAATTCTGTGTCCCATGTAAAGACCCTGTAAACTTCTTCATTGATTCACAGAAATGACAAAGTAACTGTCCAGAAGTAGTCGGAAATTAAGATTGGGTCTTGTATGTAATCTGAAAGATTGCTACTGATTGCATTTTTTTTCCTTATGTAATTTGTAATCAGTGGCGGATTACATTTCATAAGAAGTCCACCCAGCTTTAGGTCTTACTAAGGTATTATTGAGATCCGAGCGGGAGAAGAAATGTGGGAAACAGTGTTTGGGAAATTAGTTTAAAAGCATCTTCCACCACCATATGACTAGAAGGCTACACTTTTGTGAGTCATTGCAACCAGAGAAAGTAACAGAAATAAGTCATGTTGTGTAATTATGTTTAAATAATATGACAATTAAATAATTATATCTCTGAGCCTCTATAACGGGTAAATTAATAAAGTTTGCGACTGCAACTTCAGATCAGTCAGGAAAAGTTAGATTTAGGAGATGTGAGTTGCAGTTTTTTTTTTATCATAAATGAGCTGTTGACGTTGATGCTCCCTTCAATCAGGAGAATGACGTCAGTCAGCTGTTTCTGTACTTGTGTGCTAATGGAGCCTCTCTCCTTCTGTTCCATTAGTCACATATCACCTGCTTACAGACTGTGTGGAGAGACTCTACCTAATAGCCCTCAACAGCATTCAGCCAATGGAAGCAAGCTGGCCAGTTCTCGTAATACAACTACTAAGTACTGTACATCTCTGTCTCTCTCTCTCTCGCTCTCGCTCTCTCTCTTTCCCTCTCTCTCTCTTGCGCTCTCTCTCTCTCTCTCTCTCTCTTGCTCTCTCCCTTGCTCTCTTTCCCTCCCTCTATCTCTCTCTCTCTCTCCCTTTCGCGCTCTCTCTCTCTCTCTCTCTATTTGTCTGTTTTTCTCCTGCTTTCTTTTTCTCTCCCTTTCTGTCTCTCTCTCCCTCGCTTTTTGTCTGTCACTTACCCTCTCTTTCCTCCATCTCTTTCAATTGTCTTCCTCCTTTTCCAACTCGTTCATTAATACCAGAGTTTATTTGATCTAGAATATGTATGTAATCCACTGTTTGTGAAAAAAGCCTCTGCTCTGTGTATGTGTGCGTATGCATTATTTAAAAGTTTTACATTCATCTGATTTTCTGTGATTTTTGGGTTACTGGGCTGTTATTTATTCTACAGGTATTCAAAAAAGATGGTATTTGTCTGACTTAAATTTTGTTTATCAATTTCTTATTTACTAAAATTAGTTATTTTTGCTATGTCATGTACATGGAAGTGACGAGAACATTAGGGCTTCTGTCCATCCCAGAATGATACCAGTGCTTAAAAATGTCATCATGTTTGTTCATTTTCAACTATATCTGTATGTGTCTGTGTGTTTTTAGATTTTGTGTGTATGTGTATGTATGTATGAGATCATACGCATAAACTATGTGTGTGGGTGTCTGGCAGAGCTGACTAATAGGAAGTGAAAGAGACGGGTTGTTTTCTGTTTATATACAGTGTCCGTGTGTGTGTGTGTGTGCTTCTGTAACAGTGCATTAGTTCCAATATTAAGGATAACACTGTATAGACACTGTTTCCTTTCATAACAGGATGGCTGGCATCAGTTTAGAAGCAACAAATGCGGGACTGTTTCCTTGTAGTGATCAGGCTGTGAGATTCTTCAACTTTGTCTTGCTGCACATTGAACAAAATGAAGAAATGAATTCAAGTTGCATTATGTGTTGCATTATTTTTAGGCTGTCTACAGTACATACTATACACACATTTCACATAGGCAGAGGTGCACATAGTTGGTATGGCGCATATGCAGAGCCTTGTAGGAGTTGCTTGACAGTTTTAATAGTTAAATCAAAAAACCCAAGACAATCTGGTTCATGGTCTGGGCGTCGCAAAAGGTGTTTTGTTAGAAACGTGTTACCAGATTCTAGCAGCAGATGCTGCATGTGTGTTTCGGTGTGAAATATGCACTGCAGGAGAGTTTTTGTTGAGTTTGGCACTCTGTTTAAAATACACCATCTCATAAAAATTTCCACATGTTTCAGAATCTTTCCTGCCCCTTTGACTGTGTAAGGAATGAAACTGATGAGAGGTTCAGAGAGTTCTACGACAGCAACCAACTGAGCAAAAACACCACCAGATGAACCTGCCAAATGTGTGGAACAGAACTAATCATAAAAATAAACTAGGCCTCGGGCAAGTTATTGGCAAAGGCTTAGCTAAACGGTTCTATCATCAGCAGGTTGTGGGTTCGATCCCCGGTGGTAGTACTGTATGGCCGAGTATCGAATAAAGCACTGTTGGCTTTGGGGTTTGATGGTGTTCTGTCATCACTTTAACTTTTTAAACTTGAATAACTGATGACATAAAACTAAATTTCATATTTCAGTTTCATACATTTTCCACTAATATTATGTAGCTTTCAGAGGAGGTATAAACAGAGGCGCATCTTGTCAGCAGGCAGGGCAGGCAGCTGCTTGGGGCCCCCAAGCCACTAGATGGCGAATGAGAGCTGACACTTTAAACTACGGTAGTACGTTTTGGACGTTCATTCCTTTGAACTTTTTTCAGAGAATTTATTGTCAATTTAATGTCAGATTGTTTATTAAAATTATGACAAAAACTGGGGCCCCAGTGAATTTTTGCTTGGGGCCCCAACAGATCCTAGGATCGCCTCTGGGTATAAACCCATGTGACGTAAACATCTATCTTCTTCTGTTCTCTTCAAATGAAACTATAAAGGGTACTGTGTGATTCAAAGGAGCTCTGAAAGACCTTGCATTTATTGTGTGTGCGAGTGTGTTTATATATATGCGTGTGGCACCATCTAATCTTAATGTAAATGGATACTTCCCCATGAGCCTAAATTAAATCTGAAAGAGACATTGTTCATTTTTTTGGTATTGATCTAGGGTTGCAGGGAACTCTGTCCATGTTCATGGTCAGAATGTAACTGCAGTTACTTGTAACTTACATCATGTGGAGAGCTCAGCCGGGTCTTAGCTTAAGTCTATGATAGATATGTATAGGCACATCTTTGTGTGTATGTGCTGATACAGTGTATCCTGGTTGGTAGTTTGTGCTTTATAAAACACGTGCTGTTAAAATTGTTTTTTTCTTAATTTTTTTTTTTTGTATTTAATTTTTTTGTACCTAACTCATTTTAAACTGACCATTTTCAACCTCTTATAGTCCCTTGCATTTAAGTTGGGTTTACTGTGCATTTAAGACTGGTTTATGTAAATGAGCTATTTTCTGATTGGCTGCCTTTCTCCTTAATTAAAAAACAGCCTGGTCTGAACCACTAAACTGTTGGCTGAATAGAGAGAAACGTGCATCACATACACAATGAATTCACATCAGGCTGTTCTTGCAGCTCCGTTTCCATATATTGACTTCATAAAGTGGTGTGTGAGGCAGTACATTTTGAAATTTTAAGTGTTTACATGCTGCATCATGCTCTTTTATTTCAAATAAACTGAGGGCAATATGGTTACGCTTGCAGATATCAACACCTGCGTGTTACACAACACACAAACATGCACATTCACATACATGAATACACAGGGATCCATAAATGTGCTCACTTTCATACCGGTGCACACATTCAGCGTTTATGTAATGGGAATAATTCTGCTGAAACCTTCAGGCAGTACGTGTCATTAATGCACATTTATAATTGTGCATAATTGTGACCATCTAGAGGGTACACACACACACACACGCCCCCATTCAGAAACAGACACACAAAATAACGCACGCCATGCAGCAAAGGAAGAGGCTGAAACAAAAACCAGCAGCACCTGTTTGTATGTCAAATAACTCATTTCTATTTCAAAGCTGGCGGCATCTGATTGGTGATTATGCTGTTGGTTTTGAAGAAGAGCTTTCCCTTTTGAAGCTGCGTGGCTCTGTGGCCCATAAAGCCTTTATAGAGGCAGAGAGAGGCTTTAATGCAAGCAAATGGGCCAGCAGGGCCTGTGTCTGCAGCAGAGTCTGTCTCTTTTAGCTCTAATGCAACCAGCAGAAACAGCACGTCTGCTTTAGCTGCTCCACACTAACATCTTTTCAGCTTACTCAGGTTCTTCACTCTACTTCTGCCACTGACCTTTGTTATTGATTAAATGTAGCACAACACTCCACAGCTATGCCGCTGTATTAGGATATCAGCTAATTTCTAGGTTTGTATTCATAAAGTAAATAAGTTAACATTAATGAAGTTAATGAGGCTATGGGTTTTGAGCTCCGGTTCATGATTTTGGTTCTGTTTACTAAATTATCTAACAATCCAACATTTGCCGACACAGCTTGCTTTGATTTCCTCTGTTTTATTCTATTCAAAGAGAACATTCTGTAAGTGTTAGCCAGATTTACAGAAAACAAGTTTAGGGTGAATTAAACAAATGTAGGACACTTCTTGGTATATGCACTAAGGTTGTGCCTAGGAACCCTGAAAGCTACTGCTTTTTTTTATTTTCTCTTCTGCTCTGTGAACCAGAAATTGTGTGATTCTATCTCTCTGGTTGTCCAATACTGGAGGTGATAAGAGAAGCTGCTCCTACCACCTGCCGCCTTTAGTGAAGGATTCATGATCAGTGTAGTTTCCTCCGGGATAAATAAAGTTTTCTGATTCTGATTAGTTCATCTATTCTTTAAATTCTGTGTTTTGTGTTTATAAATTCTCTGCAGATTCTCGATCTTGTAACTGGTGTGAAGTTAAATAGACACCACAGAGAGGAAGGCCCCAATGTTTAAAATTGACTGGACCTGTGCAGTAGATGAATAGCTACCAGGAATTTTTGGTAAGTGCTTTCAGGCAAATGTTGTGACCAGTATAGTCAATCAGTAATAAACGTCAAATGTGATCATATTTAACTACCAACTTCTACTAATTCTCTCCATTTCTCCTGCTCCTGTCCTCCACTCGATTCCCTCACAGTCGTCTGTGTTGAAGCAGGAGGGAGAGGACAGGGCAGTAGCCAAAGTTTCTGAACGCAGCCCAGGAGACAGCTGCTGATTGACAAGCCACCTGGTGCTAAACCTTTATGAGAGTTACATTTGATTGAATCCGGTCACTCTATTGAGCTTTTGGAACATGCACTCACCCACTTTTCTTGAACTTACTCTAGTCGACTCATGATTTTGTTTAAAAGACTATTCAGGGCTGTAACGGCTCAGCCAGTGGCCGGTAGGGGTCACTGGGTTTGGTTTGTTTAGAGGGCTTTTATTTTGATATTTTTGTCCACATTCGTGTCTTTTGTCTCGGTTTCAGGTGTTTTGTGTTTAGGTTCAGATTAGGTTCTGTGATTGGTTTTCTTTCTGTCTCCTGTGTAGTATTTAAGTTTCAGTTAGATGGACCTCTGTATCGGTCCATCGTCCCATCTCATTTAGCGTAGCTCCTGCTTTTCTGTTTACCTGTATCGGCCCTTGAGCCAGGTTTTGTTTTGCTTTATGTATACAAATAAACAGAGCACAGTCATGGATGCCTGCCTGCATCCGTGCCTGTGGGCCTTCAGCTTGATACACTCATTACATATTAAACAGCTACATGAGACGGAAATATACTCTCACAACATTTAGAAAGAAATGATATTTTTTTGATTGATTTGAATTTAGTTGTACTGGTTGTATTTAGTTGTGGCACAGCTATAAGATGAGGGTGAGGTGATGTATCACATACATGTGCTGAGCTGAGTTATTGATTGCCAATTAGTTGAACTATGAACAATGCAGGTAACATCAAATATCATAATTACATTTTTCCTCTATGATTTATATCCACGATTTACATTATTCTATTTTTGTATTGCTGTATCACAGTATTTTGAGGCAATATTACATTCCTACAAGTAACATACATTTCAGTTTGCTGTCCGTGCACAAAACAGAACAAAAATGACCTAAACTGCTCAAGAACACATCGTTTTTATGGAATCTTATATTGGTTTATTGCGCATTGTTATTATAACTAAAACTGAAAATCAGTTACAATTGTAACACAGATGTCAGTGTGCTGATACATGTACTAAGCTCAGAACCATATTTCTAAATTCAGCTGTAAGAATGGCCACTTAAAGAATGGGTAGCTGTGTAAATATTCTCGGTCTCTGAGTATATCAATTATGAATCTGGGCCATAGAACAAATCTGTATGTTCAGTCCGAGTAGCAACCTAATCCTATAAAATATTGAGAGGGCTTTTACCTGCTTCAGCATCAAAGCGGGCTTGTGATGTTTATCTGTTGCGTTTATGTTTTCTGAAAGTACTGGGTTATCCCCAAAAGCCCCAGGTCTGTGCTACAGTGAATTTAAGTGTTCAGTTTGTTTAAGATTTTAGGGCATTCAGAAGCACAGAGAAGATCACAAACATTAACAGTATAGCACCGAACCCCCAAATCTATTAATAAAATGCCCCACTTTAACACTGTCTAAAGTGTGTGATTGTAGGGGGTCGTGATGGGGATGAACTAAGAGCTGACCCCTCCTTGAGAGTCTGGAATGGTTGCTAGGCGATTAGAGTACTCCAATCATCATCATGCTCTGATGAGTACTCACTCTCTCCAGCACCATGCAAGACCACGCTACACACACACACACACATGCACGCGCGCTGCAGTACGCTCAATAGGACCTCGGAGCAATCTCGCTCTCGTACACACGCGAGCGTCCCGCCATTCGCCTGACACACATCCTCTCTCAGCAGCTCAACCCAGACACACACACACACACAGGTTTAGTGTGTGATAGAGAGATTAGTATCAGGGAGGCGTGTACCGAGAGCAACACACACTGACTGCTTAAAAATCCTTGCACTCATGGGTCATTCCTTATTGTAGGTAAGTTTTTTCCTCTCTCTGTCTCTCACATTCTCTCTCTCCCTCTCTCCTTCTTTCTATCTCCATCTCTCTCTCCCTCTCTTTCTGTCACTCTCTCTTCTTCACTCACTTCCTCTCTTTTCTCTCATGCTGTCAGTGATTCCAGCCCATTTCTTCGTGCAGGTCAGGTGAGCATGCTTAGTCACTGTAGCTTTTTTGAACTGATTCTATTGAATTTTTGAGCTTGTTTCATTCTTTACCACTTCATGTGATGAAAAAACTTAACTGCAAGATGATAGATAATGTATATGCTGTGTGTATGTGTGGGTATATGTTAAGGAATCAACACAGATGAGAGAGGAATAGTTAATGCTGGAAAAATATATATGTATATAATGTATTATAATTAGCAATAGTTGTTATAATTATAAAACTGTTATTGTAGTATTGTTACTTTGGGGTCGTAATGGGATTCCTTGTGTTATATTATAATCGAAGGATAGTTCCTTTTGTTTGTCAGTGAATTTTTATTTGCTGTGGAGAGCAAAAGTGCTGTGAAGCTGGAAAAGTGGCGTTACCCGTTTTACCCAGATATTCTATATCTGTGCAATGAGTGTGAATGAGTGTGTATTACGTAATCTGGGTGAATAATTCAGGCAGATAAAGTGCAGTGGAGCAGTCAGGAGTGTGTATGTGTGTGTGTGTGTGTTTGCAGGGGCCAGATGTCTTCTGGTGTGAGAAAGAGAGCGTGTGCATGTGCAAAGGAGAGAGAGAGAGAGAGAGATTTGTTGTGGTTTGGTAGTCAGGTAGTGCTTTACATCAGCTGCCAAAGTGAGAAGTGAGCATCTGATCGATTACAACAGCACCTCCCAAATCAAGTCATTAGTGGTGTAACCAGATTGTGATTCAGTTTGATTTCTGATACTTTATGTGGCATAAATGTATCATTTCTGCAGCACCTAGTTTGGCCACACCTGATTTCTGAGAGTGAAAATTGTAACCTCTAGAATGTGTGTGTGTGTGTGTGTGTGTGTGTGTGTGTGTGTGTGTGTGTGTGTGTGTGTGTGTGTGTGTGTGTGTG
>JBBIGB010000002.1:12463337-12474199 GCA_037577075.1 Alestopetersius hilgendorfi
CTCTCTCTCTCTCTCTCTACCCCCTCCCCCCCCCCCCAACACACACACACACACACACACACACACACACACACGTCTTTCTGCTCCTTTACCAAGGTGCATTTAGATTGTGTAAGCCACACAAACAAAGGTTTTTTTTAAACTGTTTTGGACCATAATTTGATGGCACAAGACTTGATGGAGATTTCCACTGTTGTATGCAAAACTGTGATATATCATTATCACATTGAGAGCACTGATCCTTCCCAGCAAAGAGGAACACTGTCATCATAAAATGAGGCTGGATGTGGATAAGCCCTTCCCAGGAGCTGCACTTCTCTGCCCTCAGGCCATTTGAAAGACCCCCATATGCGTCTGTGCCAGCTAAATGCGTATGATGAGTTGTAGAAAACTGGAGCTAGCTCTGATGCAATGTTCTATTTCTGTGTAGATGTTATTTCACTCTGATTAGACTTCATTCAAAGTCTATAAAATGTGACGGGTAAAGGACAAAAATGTGTCTGAACCTAAAAATAAAAAAGGTTGGGATTTTTAAAAAAATTAACTGTGATATGAAATAGTGTTCTAGAACGACCTGTCTGAGTGGTTAGAGGTGAGTGTGCGGGGGCAGTGTGTGGTGTGTGAGGGGGTAGGTTCAGAATGCCTTTGGCCTAATGCAAGCCCTGATATTCCATGAATGATTTGAACCTGATTCATACACTCAGGGTTGCGGGAGGTATGAGGAATGCGCTGCAAATTGCAGGCACAGATGAAGGATATGTGCATGCACACACTCTTACCCACAGAAAAATATGCTCATGTGGACTGGCTGTATAGTTTCATACACATTCTGTTGTGATCACACACACTGGCCTACATATGGCACTGCTTATATAGACATTAACATAGTCTTGCACACACTTTGGCATGCAAACACACCCCTTCCCCTGGCGCACACACATCCCTTGCTGTAGAGACAGCCAATGACACCAGAGACAAAACTGTTACCCTGAGTGCACTCTGAGCTCAGAAGAGCCTGTAACTCTAGCTCTGTGTGTGTGTGTGTGTGTGTGTGTGTGTGTGTGCATGTGTGTGTGTGTGTGTGTGTGTGGGTGAGTACACATCTCGGTCTCTGTCATTCTACAAGTGCGTCCACGCTGTGGGAAGTAGTCGAGAAGAGCCCAGAGCTTGTATCTGGACGTCATTCATCACAAGAACTCTCATAACTTTTTCTCTAATTTCCACTTTTTTTCCTCTTTTCTCTCTCTCTCTCTCTGCCTCCACTGGCTGCACAGCAGAGCGGAATATTTTTTTTAAAAGTGTCATTATGCCATGGCGTCTCTGGGCGCCTCCTTCGTTCAAATCAAATTCGATGACATCCACTTCTACGAGAACTGTGGCGGCGGCAGCTTCGGCAGTGTGTACCGCGCCCGCTGGATCTCACAGGACAAAGAGGTGGCGGTGAAAAAGCTGCTGAAGATTGAGAAAGAGGTGGGAGACATAATTGCCTGAGCTTTTCATATACGCGTTTTAATTGTCAGTGTGATAATCATTTTAATTGCCTCTCCGCATGTAGCGCCTGGTGCTGACTTTTGTACCCACCAGTCTCGATTATGCTTCCCCCCTGCTCTGAAGAGGGCGTGTGTGGCGCTGAGTGTTTCATTCGCGATGGTGGAAATTCATGCACTGTGTCTTTAAGAGAAAATTATCACATAATTAAATCATATTAGTCTCAGGTGAGCACTATGTTTGCTTGAAAATTACTTTGAAGTGATGGATTTGTCATGTCGCCATGCCGGTTTTCGATGTTGTAATTTTAGCTGTGAAGTGGCTGTGGCCTGTTTTTTTCACAGCACTGTGTTCCAGTTTGTGTGTTTCAAAGTATTAAAAAGTTTAGATTCTACATGCAGAGAGACATAGAAGGTAACGTTGGCATTAGAATCAGAAAACCTTATTTTGTCAAACATTCAGCTTCAAACAGCATCCGGAAATCTTTAGGCGAATCTTTTCAATCCCACAAATGCCAAAGTGATGCTGAATGTTTGAACGTCTTGCCATCCTAACTGTGGCCTGTTAGCAGGCTCTGCCGCAGACTAATCAGTTCTTATAGATCTTTTTACATTGAAATGGTGTGATTTTCTCATAACATTCTTTGTCGTGTGCTGTTGCTTCTTCTCCACAGGCAGAGATCTTGAGTGTCCTCAGTCACCGAAACATCATCCAGTTTTATGGTGCAGTTCTTGAGGCGCCAAATTATGGAATCGTCACAGGTTTGTTTTCCGCGAGCCTTCCACCTTCTAGTCATTTTACCATCTGCTGAATGATTGGTTTACACTCACTATCATTGTTTCTTTGGCGCCGCTTTATTTGCTTTGAGTTAATAACAAACCCGTAACAGTATATGAATCTCTGTGTTCACCGCTCATCCAAGGAATGGTCGCACAAAGTCAACAAATGCTAATCAAAGCTTACTTTATCTCCTCTATCACTGGGTCATGCCGGCGCTCTTGTGTATTTATGAAATTATCAAGGCACCAGGGTGGTCATCCGGTCTGGCTGTTTTCAACCTTTATTAAATTTTATAGTGAGTCATCCTTAGCTTTTTTTTTCCTGCACTGACTTGCATAAAGCAGCGGAGCACAGGGAACACAAGGGCAGCTAACCTTGGTAGTGGAAGTTGTTGAACAAATTGATACGGATTGATGGAGATTTAAATTGCTGAATGGGAATATTATCTTCCAGCTCGTAAACCAGATGAAGCAATTTCACACATCCTCCTCTTCCTCACAGTACACCTCCCAAACTTGTCAGGGAACATATACATGTCTCTTTTTTTCAATCTCAAATATGGGCAGTTTTATTTTCAAATGGTCAGTTTAGTGGCTCTACCAAGCGCTTTAAGAATGATTTAAATATTTAGGATGTTTTTTTTCAAATTGTAGTTTTATTTTAAAGACTGGCAGGTTATTGTGGGGCGCTCTGCAGTAGGAAGGCCCGGAGAGATGAACTGTCGGTTGTCAGGGAGCTGTCGTCTCTATTTATCAAAGGCAGATCTAATTATCAGCAGGTAAAAGAGAGACTTTTACAGCCAAACTAGCTCCCGTATTTCCACTTTCATCAGGAGGGTCATAAATCTTCCCCGTCCCGTCATATTTCACCACTGAATGAGCAGAGCACCTGCATTTAATAGACCATATATCTTATTCTCTCTATTATGTGTATGGCCCATGACCTCTGTGTGATATGACTGTCAGTAACTTTGCCGATTTCAATTAGTTGAAATGGGACATTCCAGTGTGGTCCAAAAGCCAAAACTGCTTCAATGTATTTATGAAGGTAGTTTGTCAGTTACTTCTGCATTTAAATATATGGGTCTGTGTTTATTCAATAACTGAGCCGTAGATACAGTTACATGTAGTCCTCAGTAATAGTGGGAGCACACGCCTAGAGGAATTCCCAGAAAAAGTTAAGGGAAGTCCTTTAGGAAGTTAGATGAAAAGGAGTGCTGTTTCATAATGCTGGGTGTGACTTGCAGAAGGATACAAAGTCCAGAGCAGTGAAGAATAGACTGGAATGTTTATTTGACATCTTCCTGAACTGTAATCTTTTTAAGTATTTTATTGTTTGCCTGTATATGACAGACATGGTGCCTTTTTATATCCCTCTGCGTTTGATTTCTCTAACCTCTTGGAGGTTTATGCCTTGCTTATAGTAATTTATATTACAGTATAGTCAGATGATGTATGAATCTGTCCTGATGATGTATAAAACTATCCATATGTGTTTCTGTGTCATTGCCTGTGTCCTTGTGCGTGGGCAGGGGCATTTTACGCATGATGGACTGCGTGAGGGTATTAGGCTGTGTTTGGGTGCTGTTTAGAGTATTGTGATATAGTATAAAGGATCTTTGACAGCACGGCATGTAAACATAGGCCTGTCAACCTTGTCAGAGTCTGAAAGAGCCTGTCACAAATGAAACTAAAGTGAACTGAGAGGTTTTACTCATGGGGAGAAAAGAACTCCCTTTTACTTGTATTTGAACTCTCATTACTTTTTTCTCATCCATTTTTCCATGTCTGTGGATGGAAACACTTGGAATATGCCTTGGCATGTATTTTCCATATATGCTGGACAGTAGGGGTCACTCTCTCTCCTTCTCAGTGTGACATACTAACTCAGCATAGCGGCTGTATAGTTGCATGAAGTTGAGTGATTAGTGTTCTTTTACACACACATTGAGGCATTTAGCATTGTTGCAAGATCAGTCATTTAAAAAGATACAGAGTGGCCTCCTGGTTGGAATGTGACGAGGTGCCTAAGACTGTGCCAAAGTCTTAGGCACCTGAGAAAATGTCATTTAAAGGCTGTTTAGCTGAGCAGTGAGTGTTTAGCAATATTTAAATAATTAGTTATATTAGTAATATTAGTTTTGCATTCTAAATACAAATGATCAATACAGTAAAATCCATACAATAAATAGTTATAGTAAGTATGCACAAGACTTCAACAACACTAAAGTAAGAGAGCAGGAGCAATGGGCACAGGTGCAATATAAAAACACTTGATTAATAAAGTTAGTTGTATGCTGCACAGCAGGACTTAACACTGGGCGTGGGTGTCAGACGTCCAGGTCTATTTGGTAATTTACTGTTTAGACACACCAGCTAAATGTCGCAATCAACAAGTGTAGGAAATAAGTGCGTGTTGGAGCAGGATAATCACCGAACCGTCCTGGGCTCTGGCCCTCCAGGTCCACGGCTGATTATTATTAGTGTTTAGAAAATTATATGAAGCTAGTGGGTGGGTTCTTTACATTTGATTAGACATTTCTTGTTTTATTTTTTTTTACTGTTTTTAACCATAATTGAAAACAAAATTCACATCAGTTTACTATACTTCCGCATTCTCATGACTACATGATTCAAGGAAATCACTGTATTTATAGAGATTTATAGAGTCTTACCATTAATAACAGAATAATACACTTGCAATTTAACAGAATAATGAAACCATTGCTCATAATAAGCTATTTGTAATGAATTTGTCTGGTCAGTAATACCATTTTGAATGTGTGGCCTCTCCTTTTAACCGTGTGTGTGTGTGTGTGTGTGTGTGTTGTAGAGTATGCCAGTCGGGGATCCTTGTATGAGTATCTATCAAGTGCTGAGAGTGAAGACATCAGTATGAAACAAATCATGACTTGGGCAACAGAGATAGCTAAAGGTACACACACACACACACACACACACACACACACACACACACACACACACACTCCAATCACAGTAGTAGTGACTCTGCATGTCATTACAAAATATTTGTTTTAAAAACTTCATACATAACCTGACATTTGTTTTGAGCATCAGTTAAACTATGTGATGATGAATCTGGATCCACATAACTGTCGGATCACGTTTTATTACTGACAATGCAAATGAATCTTTCTCTGTAATGTAATTTTCTAATGTAAATGTCATTTTTGCTGTTTACAGGAATGCATTACTTGCATGCAGAAGCTCCAGTGAAAGTTATCCACAGAGATCTCAAGTCCAGAAATGGTAAAACAACAACAACAACAACAAAATAAACAGTCAGCTTGTGTGTGTGTTTGAGCTTAAAGGCTGCTGCAGCAATAGAAGCAGGAAGAACGTGACTGTACAAACTCAGTGACCAGTGTTTTATGTCTTTCTTTTCCAGTGGTCATGACAGCAGACAGAGTACTCAAGGTATATTGTCTTAAAAATTATTACTCGGTTCTTATTTAAAATTGATAATCAAACAAGGTACACTTTTGCCACACTTTTACAAATAAAGACCAAAAAATGTTTACTTTAAAGAACTGAGCTGTTGTTTCAGAAAGCACTTAGATTTGAAGCAAAGGCAAATTGTGGATTTTAAAGCTAGCCCTGTATCTCAGGCCATGAACGTTACATAATAATAAAGGAAATAAAGACAGTTCCAATTTGTGCCAGATTCTCACTGGGATTCTGTTAGTTATAAAGCACTAAGCTACTGGCAGTGCACAGAAATCTATCAAAAATTGGTCCCACTCATTTTAAATCAAGTTGTTAGTCCGTAATCTAAGTTCTGGTAGGACTTCACCCCAGCACAACATTTCTGACACAATCTTCCTTGTGCCTTTCATTTTAGATCTGTGATTTTGGGGCGTCCAAGTTCCACTCTCACACCACACACATGTCTCTTGTGGGCACATTCCCCTGGATGGCTCCAGAGGTCATTCAAAGTCTACCCGTGTCTGAAACCTGTGATACGTACTCTTATGGAGTGGTGAGTGGTGTGTGTTATCAGAAGTGGGACAAATCTATTGGCTGTAATCGATAAAAACACAAGATGCAATAGAACACAAACACTGGCTGTAATAGATTTCGCAACATAAGATGTAATACAATATAAAAGAAGATGAAATCTGAGACTAAGTATGTTATATATACAAACAGAGCAAGCGCACAAACTGTTTATACAGTTCTGTGCGGAACAGTAGGTCTTTGGAATGTCCTCATAAATGCAGTAATACTTAATGTGTGTATGTGTGTTTGTGTGTTTGTGCGTGTGTGAGAGTTAGGTTCTGTGGGAGATGCTGACTCGTGAGATTCCATTCAAAGGACTAGAGGGGTTGCAGGTGGCTTGGCTGGTTGTGGAGAAGCATGAGGTAAGCAGCAACATTTTAAACATAGTTAACTGATTAAGATCCACTGTAGGAGTGGAGAAGAAGATAAATTGACATTTTAGGTAATCAACCATTTTATATAGCGCATGCATAAATGTGTATGTGTGTGTAGCGTGCATATACACACACCAACACACATATATTTACATACATTTACGCATATATATGCATAATATGTAAATAAGGAACTCTCTTTCTGTAGTTTGTGTATAGGATTGTGATCGGGACTGTAATATAATAAGCTTGTATGTGTGTTGTGTTGCAGAGGTTAACTATTCCCAGCAGCTGTCCTGCCAGCTTTGCAGGCCTGATGAGAAAATGCTGGGAAACAGATCCAACAGTAAGAATCGTCTGTCATGGCTAAGTTTATATTTATTTCGTTTTTCACTGTGTTTGTCAGTGTCTGTTTTGAACATGAATACATAGTTTACAGATATATTATGGCTATGATATTGCACAGCAACTGCACAATAAAGGTTTAATTATACATTCAACAAAGCATTTGCAATGCATCCCCTAAAGTAATTACATAGCCTGTTATATAAATACATTGTTCCTTCTATGTGTAGTGGCACAGCAAACACATATCCCTGGCAGAGTAGTCAGGAGTAGTCAGTTGTCTTTATTAAGACATGACCTGATGCAATGATCATTGCCTGTCAGCGCTTTTTAATAGATCGTAACATCGGAATACTGTGATTATAGTGGACAAGAGGGGTTTTCATCATACTATAGCCTGTTTTTGTCTCCAGTTCAGTTTGTCAGGTCACATATTCCCTCAAACGCTCCACACCCAGTTCAGTGAGGATGATAAATAGATGTTCTCTGGCTCAGCCCTCATCCTGCCAATCATTAGGGCGCAGTAGAAGCCAAGTCTTTTATTTACCAAGAGAACCAGTTCTCAACTCTTATAACATGACAGCATACTGAAGTTTAGAAGCTCTGTTTACAAACCATGTAATATATATATTAGAGGTGGGCATAGATTAATTTTTTAAATCTAGATTAATCTCACTGTAATCTTGGAATTCATCTAGATTAAAATAGCTCATTTGAATTCTGAGGATACTAAGGCTAAGCCCCCCTCGTCTTTCCGTCCTAGTGACGTCCGTTTCACAGTAGGCCGAAGACTCGTTCTCGCCCCCTACAGTGCAATTCGGCTAGGTATACATCCGCGCTAAAATCTCAAGGTGAAATAGCTTGCGTAGTATAGACCCAGCTCCCAACCCAACTTTGTGAATAGATTAACGGTGATATTTTTTTTAAAGCAGCACGTTAACGCCGATAACGGCCCACCACTAATATATATTTTATGAAATCTCTTGTTCATAAAATGGCAATAACTACCTTTGACATACATTTAGTTGTGTTTTACCATCCAACTAGTCTTATTGCAAGAGTGCTGATTATATCTGTGTTTTTTTTATAAGGTGTGATCACTAATCAGTACCTCATAAAGCAGAATGAGGTGCTTGTGTAGGAATTTTAAAGACACTGGCATGGAATGGTTGTCACGCTCATAGAGATGCCGATTTAAAAATAAATTACAATGGACATATTTATTGTGTTCTTTATTTCACTGATTCTTGGGAATTTCGATAAAACAGGTTTTAATTTTGAAAATAAAAAAATACTTAAATTGCAAAATCTGAAGGCATATCATTATAGACCAAGGTCTTGGCTGTTCAGCAATATACTGGTGCAACCCCCTCATCTTGTTTTTTTTTTTATTTACAAACATTGCATAGGAAGAGACTAGTACTTTAATAACTCAACAGCACTGAAAAAACATTGTAAGCATATTCATTTAAAACAAATAAAACCACCTCTGAAAATTACAAAAAATAAAAGTACAAAAGAGGTTAATGAAACATCACAGTTCATATTGGTGTTTATAGTGATCAACAATTATATTCTAGCCCCCGTCGCGGACTACTTGGATGTTGGCGGTGGTGACAAAAATGGACTCTTTCATATGATATTCAAGAGTTACATTAGCATTAGCCATTTTGTTTCCCCTCTGTTGCTAGCTACTTCAGGCCTCTTCTTCAAAATTATACATTTATGTCATAATCTAATCAAAATTTTTTTTTACAAAAGTGATGGTGTTGACATGTTATGCTTGTGACAGTAGCAATGTCCAAAATATGAAGTTTAAGAGAAAATAATAAACTTGTTGTATAAATATCCTATCCGAGGACGACATAAACATTACATTAATAAAAATTAAATGTAAGCCTATAAAAGAACCTTACATATGTGCAAAGGCCCCCCTAGTTATGACCTTATTTTTTTATTCATGAAAATGTTTTTAATTTCTAATAGAACCCATCTTACCCATCTTAGTGGGGCATGTTTTTGCCAAAGTTTCAAGAATCAGTGATGTATCATCTTGTCTGTATCATAACTAAGAGGCAAAGTAAGGAAAAATGGATTCACTTAGGAGTAATGGTAACAAAATTATATGTTTTCAATGTGATTTAAAGACACAGACAACTGTGTAGTTCTGCTAAAAAATGTTTAACAAACAGCACAAGTAGTTCCATTAAAAGCAGCTGAAGCTGTGAAGCTCTGAGCATTAAAACAATGCAAGCATCCATGATCTTTGATGCAAAAGCCATTAGTGTTAATGTGTGTGTTTTACTTCACAAGTGTTTACAGGATGAAAAGACCCTAAGACTGTTGCCTCACGCTAGTGTGAATGGAACTGGTCCTAGATATTCTGTATAAATAAAATATATTAATCAATAATTTTGCTTAATTTCAAAAAACCTGATTTGTCATCCTTATTGTCCTTATATTTGTGTTATTTGTTTCTTTATTTCTTGTTTTTAATCAAGTGATAGTATTACTATAATACTGGAAGTCCAGTATTACTATTAGTTTCCATCAGAAACCGGTTTGACTTAATCAGTCTTCTTTATAATCAGGATCTGCTGATGGAATTTCACAAATCTGAGCAATGATTGGACGCATTGAGCAGAAATCTGGGTCCCAACCTGGGTTCTCTTTACCAGTTCACAAAATATCAGAAACATACAAAACAATCTTTGATACTTTTTTCTGCTTTCTTGTTTCTTTGCATTTTTTCTAATTTTTTCTTTGCGAGCAGAAAGACACATTATCACTCTCTGAGAAAAATGGCTGTAAATACGTGTCTTTTGCAAAATACCCATAATAATTATTATTCAATAATTATATAATATAAACCTAATCAGTGATTATCACTCCTCTGGCCAGGGAGGAGTCTTCTGACTCCGCACAAGGTTTCTTCCTCATTCCATCTCAGGGACTGGTAAACAAGTAGTACTGAATATTACTATTAAAGCTCAGGAGAAGCAGGACTTTATCATGCATGTTAGAATGAAGGTTTGTGTTTTTAAAATCCATGGTCAGAGCAGTGAACATGGTAAAAGACAGATGTGTTGTTCACTGACTGTATGTGCTTGTGTTTTAGAAAAGGCCCTTGTTTAAAGAGATCCTGCCCACACTAGAGGCCATGCGCAATGACAGCCAGCTCTCTGACCAGTGCAACTCCTTCCTGCAGAACAAGGCAGAATGGAGGTAAAGTTATCTACATTCAAGGATGCATTAAAGCACACAGGAGACACTTGCACACCTACATGACCATGCAGTTTAATCAAAGCTTAAATAATTAATTACTGTTGCGTATCATTATCAACATTTATTTGCTTTAGACATTGTAATAGCACTAACAAAATCACTAACAAGAATACATAGGAATGGAAGATCGCAGAATTGAATACAAATGTAATGAATTACTTTCTAATATGTCTAATCTAACATCAGCTTGTGTACTATTGTATACCTGACATTTCATTTAGTAAATAAATGACACATTATTATTGTAGCTAATTATCAAACGTAAGTGTGAAATATATCATGATGAGCTTACTCTGTGGTAATGAAACCCAGTGTAGTTTGAATGGTTCTCACCATGAAGGCTGGAGGTTCTGTCCTCTGGCCTGGTGACAGGCATGGCTAGAATCTGTTACTATATTAAGACTGTTTGGAAAAGGCCCAGAAGATGAGAACTGGAGATTCCTGTCCCTCAGGTCCTCCCTTCTGTTAAAGACACAGAGAGAGAGAGAGAGAGAGAGAGAGAGCTAGAGAGAGAGCTAGAGAGAGAGAGAGAGAGAGAGAGAGACAGAGATGTCTGCAGAAAAAAATGGAA
>JBBIGB010000002.1:12478120-12502236 GCA_037577075.1 Alestopetersius hilgendorfi
CTCTCTCTCTCTCTCTCTCTCTCTCTCTCTCTCTCTCTCTCTCTCTCTCTCTCTCTCTCTCTCTCTCTCTCAAAATGAGTGACACCCCATGTTGTAAGAGGTGTAACTCCATGCTCAGATTACTGATTCATTTCGAGTCCCTCCCCATCATTTCCCACAGCTATATGCTTTTACTGTAATGTTACATGCTAATAATGCAAGTTGTGTTTTGACTGACATTTGCCTGTTAACGCAAATGTTCCCCTGCAGTTTGTTAGGACATTTCGTTCATAAGTGCTGCATATCTTTATGCAGCACACCAGAGGTGTCTAACTTCACAATGTTTTGTACGAATTATGAAATTATTAAGCATTGTGTTTCACACAGAGTGGTTTGTACTGTTATGTAGGCCTTCCTCTTTGCATAGAGTTAAGATTTTACATATTACAGAATCATAAATGCATCATTTTTCTTTAGGGAACACACTGCGATGAGTTTGGTTATTTTCATATTGTACTCTTTCTTTCTTTCTTTCTTTCTTTCTTTCTTTCTTTCTTTCTCTCTGTAGCTGCTCCCAAACCTGGCCATCCACGCTTGGACTGAGGAACATGTGGTCAGTATCACTGTACATTCCAATACGACCAGCGCCCCTTCATTATGAAAGCTTTAGTGGTGCAGTTTCTATGACTGTAATGATTTGTTGGTCAGATTTGTGTACTCCAGAATCTGTTGACTAAAATGCCTTCAATTTCATGTTTTACAGCATTTCTGGATGTCACAGATCTTTGGGACAGGTAAGAGGTTGTGAGAAGATCAAATGTTCACTGATGATTTATTTATTCGTCAGTGTTCCAGAAAAGCAGTGATGGCTGGTCATAATATTGATCTGTTCTGTTATCAAACAGCCAAAGCAAAGCCAACAGAACAAGCACAGCAGCTCTGCACTTCCTATCAGCTACCACATGAGCAGAGCATGACAAGATTACTGAAGGGTTGCGTAAAACAGCAGCATACAAAGTGAAAAATATCTTACCCGAATGTCTGTTGCAAGCAGTTAAGCTCCTGGAAAACTGAGCTGAACTCATAAATGTGAGCCCATTTGGAAAATTGCATTTGACACATTTTTCGCACAACCTGTTGGTGGTATCAGTGTATAGAGGTCTGCCTTATTTTGATGCCCTTTTGTTCTATAAAATTGAGGACGGCCCCGGCTGTGTTATTCCATTTGTTCCAGCTGACTCTGTGGATTGTGTACGCATGTATTATGCATGTGTGTGTATGTGTGTGTTTTGCAGGGGAGTCAGAGTGTGAGATGCAGTGCTATGCTGATATCTTTAAGGAGAACCACATCACTGGACGCAGGCTGCTGCTCCTCTCTGAGGCAGATATGAGAGATATGGGCATCACCTCCAAAGGCCACATTATACATTTGAAGGTAGTGAACTAAGGCTCTTTTTGAAGCATAATATCTTTGCATGTCCTTTGCATTAGTGCATATTTTTAGTGCACTTTTAGCTAGTGCTGGCACATTAAGATCCCATATCAGGAAGCAAAAGCTTTTAAAATCTCCCTTAATAAAATAGTTTGATGCAGTGTGCAGTACAGTAACCACCCCTGTAATGGCGGTTTCAGTCTCTCGCAGATTTTTTCTGTGAAACAAAAGTATTTTACATTCTAGCATTGCAGCAACAGCTCAGTGTAAACTGTACAGTACGGATATGGGTTTACCTTTACATTTTCTTTAAGGGTAACGTATTAAGCTGAGTTTAAAATGAAATTAAAGTGTTTTGGGGGCATATTTAGGGTTTACACTATAAAAATAGGCTTTTTTTCACCACATCACAAATTCGTGTTTTTTCACCATACGCGGGTGCTCTTTATTTACTGTATTGTTGTTAAATCATTCTGCACGCTCCACTTTCCACACAGTCTATATATGGTAACCCATGCTGGATTTCTAGTTTGTTTTTTTAAACCATGCCATGAAAAACATCACACATGGAGCAGTTTTGCCCCAGTGTGTTGTCACTGACTGCATTGTGAATGAGACGTAACACAGGGCATCCAATCAGAGCAGAGATCATTTACCGTCTTAAATAAACAAAATTGCATGATAAATAGGGATAAAGAGCCAGAAATGATTCTGTGAACCTCAGGAAGAAAACTAGCCACCCAAAAATTAAAAAAAAAAAAAAAAAGCCAGTAATATTTTAAGACAGCTTGAGTGCATGTGTGTTTTTGTTCATGTATACACATAATATAATAATGATGTTTTACCCTTGTTACCCAGACACTTACCCTATGGGCTAATCATGCACTGTATCCAGTATTTCACAGGGTTTTGAGTCTTAATACATATTCCTTATTTTAGGCTGAAATCGAAAGATTGACCAACGATTACCTGGGACTGTTCCATTTTCCCCCACTGACAAAGGTACTCAGATTTATCGGTTTTATTTCAGAATAAGTGGCGGTTTGAGCTATTTAACATTGTGATACAGAACTGTGCTCATCTTCAATGGTTGCTGATTCAGTCTGTCCTTTATTTACACATCACATTTGCACCACACGCTAGTCATCATCTCTAGTCAAGTCTCTTTTGGTCTAGTAATGTACTGTAATAGTCAAAAGTTTAGACACAGCTAATAATTGCATATTTTTCCCACCTTTAATGATCAGAACAGTGGCATAAAACAATTATACTGTGACAGAAACAGTTGAACAAAGTAGAATATCATATATTTTATAATATCTTATAATAAATAGCCCCAGTTTGCAGCTTTACACTCTTGGCATTCCCTCAAGTAGCTTTGTGAAGTGCCACCTGGGATCCTTTTTCTCTCAACACTGAAAATGATGGTGTGAGGGACTGCAAAATCTAATAGATGCATTTATTAATGTATTTAATTAGGCATCCATCAACTGCATTATTTCTATTTTTCAGGGAAAATCAGAAACGTAACGTATTTATATTATGAAAAACATACATTATTCATGATATAAATAAATGCATTTCCAGCTTTCCGTAGCCACACATCTTACGGTGCCTTCACCACATAGATATTGCATTTTGACTCAGTATGAAGGATGATGTGTTTAGCGTGTGTCCTGTGGTAATGGCCCCTGTGTCCTCTGTCAGGATGAGTGGGCCCAAGAAGAGGAAGAGAACTATCGGAAGGTTGTTAGTCTGGAGTTGGTGTTTGGGTATCACTGGAAAGCAGGAACAGGACCAAAGGTATTATACATTATTTAAGAATTTCTCATACTTTTATACTCAAGAGCTTATTCTGTTCCCTTAAGAACAAAACCGGCACAAAATGTAATGTTTGCTATATTTTAGAGGGCCCGATATTTATTATCAGCATTTCTCTATTTTGATGGGCTGAAAATATTTTGTTGTCCATATTCAGAATTCATTTATTTTCACCTCATACCGCACATACCTATAATTTACAGTTGATATCTTGTAATGTTATCTGTTCTGAGGTTCAGAAGGATGCTGTTTGCCTGTGTGGTTTGTCATCAGCGAATAGAGCAGAGGCTTTTTAGGGCGTCAAGATTGCAATACTCCGCATTGAAGTTGCCATTTCCTTAAGTGTAAAGATGCCTGTTATTCTTCCGTCGTCTATTGACCACCGTGTCACTAAGCGCATTTTCTGTTCACAAGATTATTTTTTTTTCTTCCCCTTCTTCTCTCCTTTAAAAATAAACAGAAAAAAAGATAAATAAATCTTTTATTTTAAGCGATACATAGCATCCACCCCCTTTTTGCTAGCAAAGGCTTTGTTCAGATCTCAAAGAGGGGAGAAAGGCTGCTTCTCCACTTGCTGCTTGAATTTAATCAAAAATGGCCCATTTAGCCAGAAGTCATTTTCTTTTTAAAAGGCAAATGTTATTTAATCTTTCAGCTGTTCATTGTCCCATCATAAATAGTCCCCTTTCAGTGCGTGCGGCAGGGCTGAAGCGAGGACGCTAATTGCCTCCCATTTCTCCTGACATGTGGTGGTTTAGTGGGGAGGAAACTCAGCAGGGAGAAGGAAACAGGAGGCTGAGAAAATGAGAGCTAATTATTTTCCCCTGCCTGGTGTCAGGCTCCATGTCAGCCTTGTTTTTACAAACTGGAAGGTTTTTTTGCACTAAATAAAACAAACCCGCTCTGCTCACTTTTCCTCTCTCTCTCTCCTTCTCTCTCCCTCTCTCCCTCTCTCTTTCCCTCTCTCTCCCTCACTCTCGCTCACTCTCTCTCTCTCCCCCTCTCTCTCACTCTCTAGCCTCCTCTCACCTCCCTCACTTTCTCTCTTCCTCTTCCCCTCTCTTTCTCTCTTGCTCTCCCTCTTTTCCTTTCCCTCCCTCGCTCCCTCTCTCTCCCCCCTCACTCTCTACTCTCCCTCTTTGCTGGCGGTGTCATGGTAGCAGCTGCACTTCTCAAAGACTAAATGAGGGGCCTGCGATTGTGCACTGGCCATCTGACAGGCAGCGAGTGTGCTGTTAATGAGGATATCAGCGCTGAGTCGAGGGAAAGGTGCTGAATTATGTATGAGGCGTCATTAGACGCTCGCTGTGCTGGCCGCCATCACAGCACATTGTTTCTGCCGGTGTGATTAGGCCGGGCCCAACAGCGGGGCCAACGCTGGGCCAACACGCTAGCAGCCCGTTCCAGCGAGGAGGAGCCTGGCAGCTTTACAGGGCCATAGGGCTTCTGACATGGACAGTTTGAGGACCTCTGACACTGATGCTTTGAGATGCATCCAGCTCACAGACATGTGCGCGCACACACACACGCACACACTCTCACTCCTACATACAAAACGTGCCCTTGGTTCACACGCTTCTCTATCCATGCTCCTCCTTTAAACGCACATGACACACACTCCTGTGCACAGTACAGATGAGTGTGCGTGTGTGTGTGTGTATGTGCGTATGTGTGTGTGTTAGTGGCTTTCCTGTGATGTGTCCTCTGATTTTTCTGTACACAGTAGATTGGCTCGCAGAGGCAGTAGAAAGTAGTAAGCGTTAGGCAACAACCTGTGCCTGGTGCTCTGAGCTGAAGGAGCTGAGGGATCACCGCACAGCAAGGCAGCTAACATCCCTCTGATGAGAACCACACTTCAGTTACTAATGTGAATGACAATGGATTGTTATGGGCTCAACTGCACACATTTTATCTCCTTTCAGTGTATATTTTTTTAAGTGCAGGGATTCCTATTTCTGGTTAAAATAAAAATGTGACCCGATCTGCCGTGATGAATTTGACGTTCTATGTATTTAGATACAGGCCGATTAGGTTGAAAAACATCAAAAATATTGATTTTTCTTTTTTGGTCTTATATGAAAGAAAAGGTCTTCAAAATTAATCTCTCAAAGTTTAATAATAGAAATAATTGTGAAAATGTACTTAAACGGCTATTTAATCTGAGTTGCAGCTCTCAAATCTTACACAAATGAATTATTTGAGAAGTCTTTAATAAATATTTTGAAATAATTGAAGCTTTAGTCTGATTTAATCTAAGTATGTAAATGCCTGTAGTTTAATCGTGTTGTTGAATACTGGCTGCATCTCTTTGGATGCAATGGAATGTTAAAAATATCAACAAAAAACTGACAAAAAAAATGTTAAAAGCGATTTTCTTGTTGCTGCGATACCATAAATCAAACGATTGTAACTTGACAACTGTTTAAGATACAGCTTTGACCAATATATCATTTTTTCATCTTTTCAGTGATACCAAAAGCTCAGTTTTGTATTTTGGGTCACTGTGACTCGTTTTGCCAGATCAGGGCACAAATAAGCACTTAGGGGACACACTTAAATATGCAGGTTATACTACCGCCTCTTTATTTATACTGCGTCTAACATATTGGAGAATACAAAAGCTTTTGCATGTTTAATTCAGGAAATGAACAGCCATTGTGTATTAAAATGTGCAAAAGTGGCTTATCTGTATGGGATGTGTATTCTTTTTGAAAACTAATCAAACGTGTCATATCAGTTGTACATTTTTAGAATTTTTTAGTCGGTATAACATGTCCTCACACTACTAGTGTGCAGCACCTGCGTTACACAAGTGGCCACTCATAGGACAGAGAGGAGAAAACATAAAGGGGGGGTGGGGCAAGCCTGAGTCAGCTTATTCATCTGTGACATCCATATTCATGAGTGATCATAAGCAACAAATAGAGCAGTATGCTGCATTCGTTTTGAAATACAGAAATATTGCCTAAATTTACAACTTGGTCCGCATTTTTAGGTTTGAAAAGAGAATTATCACATTCAAATGATATCTTAGTTTTTCTTTTGAAATCGTGTTTGATGTTGACTCAGTGCCAGGAGTTTAACTTTTAAGATACTGTCTGTGTTCCTCCCTGAGGGTAATGGACTCTGCAAGGTGGCAACACTTTGAAAACCGTGCTGAAAGTGTCTTACTGCAGTATGGAGTAGATATGATTAGCTCGTAAGTGCTGTAAAGCCAACTCTTAGTCCACTCTTATAACCAGGGGACTATACACATAGATCTTCCATATGTAACAGCAGCATCACTCCTGATGTAAAAACTAATCAGTTTGCCCAACAAAAACTGCTATAAATTAGAAATACACCTTTTGCTTTCATTTATAAAGCTAAATCCATGGAATGTATTTAAGAACGCTGAAGTGAACATTACAGGACATCAGGCACAGTCTAACTGTAATGTCCACTTCAGCGTTCTTAAAATGCTGTTCTGAAAACACAGTCTGTGAGTGTCTTCCTCTCATGCCTTCTGCAGGACTGCAAATGGAAAATGTACATGGAGCTTGATGGTGATGAAGTTGCCATAACCTACATCAAGGACGTCACTTTTAATGCAAATAGGCCAGATGTGGACGTGTTAAAGATGACCAAGGTGCATTCCTCTAGTCCTACAATTACATTCCACAGTCACTGTGGTACACCTGCATACCACAAACGCTGACTGTATGTACTTTCATTTCTTCTCAGCCACCATTTGTGATGGACAAGTGGATCGTTGGCATATCTGACAAACAGACTGTAGACTGCATTATAAGTTACGAGGTAAATACAATTCATAAAGCATGTTGTACTAGCAAACAATGTGTACTATCAAATAAAATACTAGCAAAGATGAATTATGGGTACATTCCAAATTGCACATCATACACTGCGGTACTAAAATGAAATTTCACTTGATTTGATCTGATTACTCTTGTAAAAAGAACTGAAAAAAACCCCCAGAAATTTTTCCATGTTTTTGTCATTTGTTTAAATATGAAAAAAGGAAAAGGACAGAAGTGCATACTTAAAGATTGTAGTGAAACTTGACTGTAAATCTAATTTGTTCTGTAATAAACACAGTAATGATTAATATAATTGCATTAATTATGTAGACTAAATATGTAAGTAATGTATAGCAATGCAACAATAATGAGTCTAGACTCCTCAAGGTTAAGTAATTAAATAGAGAGTTTGCAATGCAGTGTGGACTTGTTGCAGTTCCTATCCCAGCATGTCAGATCTTAATTTGGGCTTAAGAGGAAAGGCTCAGTACCTGCTCGACCTGCACACCTCTCTCTCACCTACTCGTTTCTTTCCAGAGTGATGTCAGGTCTCCGAAGAGCACGAGACACGTGCACACAGTGCAGTGGAGCCCAGCCAGCGGGGTGGACGAAATCAAAGCGGTTGATCTGCTCATAGAGACCGCCCCATCAAATGGGGATGGAAACTTCAGGAGCCGCTCCAACTCTGGTAGTATGCATAAAATGAGTAAAACTGGCACAAGATGGTTTTAATCTCTACTGGCTAATGTGCATTCAGTGTTTGCAGTTATGATTTGCATTGCATCCCTAAAAAACACTTAATAAATAAAATATTTATTTTAAAAATAGCAAATGTCCTGAAATAAATTGCAGTGAGAATGTTAAACCTTTTGAAAGAAGTGAGGCATTGAATTTATTGGAGTCAGGTGTTCACACCATTTCTATGTGAATAAATATTATTACAGCTGCTTGAGGTCGGCAGTTTGGCAAAATATAACACACCATGTTTCACGATATAAAGTCTATCACAATAGGGGTGTGGCGAGATCTCGTGTCACGTGATACCACAATATTAAATTGTCACAATATGAATATGGGTAGAATTTCCAAGCACTCTCAGAAAATAGTGCCATACACAACAGAGCTACAGAATAGTGCCTTACTCAAGACACCTATAGAACTGCAGCTCCCTACTTGCGTCGGTCCTTTTCATTGCAGCTGATATGAGGCCAGGGACGTCGGAAGCATTTTTAATGTGTGGGTGGGTGGGGGACGTTGGTTTGTGTGCGCTGCACTCTGCATCTCGGCTGTGTTCGAGCGGGGGCGTGTTTCCGTAATACAAATCGCTGGGTGGAGAAGTGATGGGGACAAAACGATTGATTTTTAAGGGCGTGGGGCACGTTTCACCTTAATATAATGGTTCCGGCACCCATGTATGAGGCAATGGTGGCTTCTGTGGTGGAACATCTGGGACTTTAGAGACTCATCAACTCACTGGAAACAAAGTACACTGTCATATCACGTGCGTATTTTGATCGCATGGTGGTTCCAAAAACATGAGTACAAAGGTTGTTCAGAGCCTGAAACAGGCAGAAAGCATCACTGGAACTGTAGATGCTTGGACTTCTAGAGGTATGCAGAGTTACAGCGCACACAGTGAACAGATACTGGGAAACTGAATGTTGTACTGCAGGCCCAAAGTTTTATAAGTGGACTGGGAGCTTAAACGCCAATCACTATGATTATTGTGACTGATAATCCTCGTAATATGGAAGTGGCACAATTGGAGCGGCACAGAATGTGCTTTACGCACACTGGCAAATCGAGCGGACAAATCAGAATGTGCTACAGTTACCATCACACAAGTTAATCATGGACACTACCACGTGATGAAACATCCCCTTGCTCGATCCTTCACAGCAGCCCTCACCAGCCCAGAGACAAAACGCCCGAACCATTGATACACTGGACAGTCGCAAAATCATAGACCTCGTAAAGCTTCTGAATCCTTTGAAGATGCCACAGTCTTATGTGAGGAGAAGAGCCCAACAGTGTCTCTCAGTGTGGCATTGGAGAGCATGATTGAATAGATCACCAAATCACATTTAAAGTGTGTGTAAAGGGTCCATTTTTTTCATGTTCACAGACCACAGCACAGTGTAGCCAGGGAAATAGCACCCAGGGGGCAGTATGTGGGCATGGTACCTTTCTCAGGGGTACCTCAGTGGTGCTAGTAGCAGCTCTGTGATTCGAACCCACAGCCTTCTGATGGCAGACTCAACTTCCTAACCTCTAGACCACCAGCTGCAATTCAGCCATCGTGGCTGATACAAGGAGTGCAATCCTCAGTAATGTTTCGGGTAGATCCACTGAGGACACATAAAACTGTCTGTTGACGTGTACAGCACGGGACTCAGGAGCCGAGAATGGGGAGCTAACTGTCACAAACATATAGGAGAAGGGTCTCTTGGAGCTGGGACACAAGTGACAGAACCTCCTTCCAAAAAATGCCACTTGAGGATTTGCTAGGGGACTGTTTCTCAGAACAGATTAAGAGAGAAATGAAATACTATGGATACTATGAAATACTACCATACTATGGCCTGTATCCCACACAGCAGCTGCATTATGAAGTGCTGGAGAGAAAACTGCATCTCATCTTGTTCTGGTGAATGCAATATCCTGTGTCGTCTCGTGAGCTGAACTGAGCATCTCATCACACACTTTTGTCACAATAATTATATTTTTCTGAGATATAAGTTAAACAGACAAAAATAGCCCACATGATTTTAATATCATTTTAGTGGCCTGATCGTCAAGAAATGATGACAGTAAAGAACAGAGTTGATTTACTTGTAGTCATTGCTTTTTTTAATTGCTAAATTAATCGGTTTGACTGAATGCTAAATGATACTTGTTCTGTTGTGTTATAGTGATCTCTGTATTCTAACTGTAGTGATGACTTATAATTTGCGTCATGTTGGTTTTATTGGTCTTGTCTTGACAGGTATTGATCCCCAGTGGATTTCCAGTCTGAGGTTAAAGCAGATGAGGGAGAACCTGACACAGGAGCGCAACAATGGCACACCTAGCAACCGCTCAGTTGACTCCATGACCCTCCCGCAGTTCCTGTCTGCTTTTGGAAACCAAACTTCATATGCTTCTGCTGTCCGAAAATCGCCCAATCGCAGTCCACTGTCACCATGGGCCAGTTCCCGAAGCTCCTCACCAACACTCTCAACCAAACTGTCCTCGCTCCAGCTGGGTTCAAAGGGCAGCAGCCCATCAAGTACAACCTCTGAGAGTGCGTCGGAGAGAGAACGCCCTACTAGTGCTGGTGGGATGTACAAATACCCCAGAAACAACTACAACAACACCGTAACCGGAGGAGGTGGCAAGAAGTTCTCTAAAGGGATCAGTCATGTGTCTCAGGGTGGAGCTCGAGGATTTCAGCATGGGGGACGACCTCGCACCAACAGCAACGTAGGACCACCGAACCACCCAAGGATAATCCCAGGGATGGCGACGGTAACGACGGAAAAGCAAAATGATCAGGCAGAAGAGGCCAAGAGCAGTGAGGGGGGGTGGATTAAAGTAGAACGCAAAAAGCCTCCAAAGCAAGACCACAAGCAGCAAGACCAGCGCGGGCTCAGAGGCCGTCCACGGAGGGGGGGAAGAGGGGGAGGACGTGGCCGAAGCTAAAGACTTTGGGCTGTGCAGTGGATGTTCAAAATGTCTGTGTAGAGTTTAAATCAGTGGTTCCCAACCTTTTTCTTTGAAGACCCCCTTGCCTGTGTCCAACCCAAACCCCTACCCGCTTAGACGCACAAAAAGAATGAAGTTATAATTACTTTTATTTGCAAAAAATAAACAGCGGTTGTAGGTTTTTATTCTTATACTCTTATATACACACACACACACACGTTTTTATGTTTCTCAGACATTGGGATTTTATGAATTTAATGTTTACAAATATAATTTTGGTGGGGGGGCTCGGACCCCAGGTTGGGAACCACTGGTTTACGAGTATCACTCTAAAGAACTTAGAAACCATGGGGCACATCGTTAACAACAAGACAAATAAGAAAACTTGATCAGACATGCAAAAGTTTTAACACCCTCTGTAAAATTACACTGTATGTTGATTTTCCTAAGTAAAAAAAAATAAGTACACCTTCATCAGTACACCCCCTACAAGGGAATATATGACATTTTTCAGTTTTTAAATGACATTTCTCAGAATGTTTCACTTTGACCAAGGGTGCCCACATTTTTGTATAGGAATTTAATAGTAATTTTGAGACAAAATATCAACAAGCTTTTTAAAATGATTTTAATATAAAATATATTCAGAGGTTTATTTATTTATTTATTTATCATTCTTATGGCTTGGACAGGATTCCATGTGCAAAGTTTCTACTACAAAATGAAGTATTTTAAACAGCTCCCATCCCAAGTTTTGAATTTGTTCATCCAAAAATGACAACAATGATATCTGCATGTTAGAAGCAATTACATATTCCCGCTTTTCTGTGGAAGAAGAGGAGAGAGGTAACGAGAGCCTTGGCATAAGAACTTTAGGAAAGTAATATTATCTCATCAGTGATCTTTTAAATACATCTATCTGGAACACCTGAGCCTTCAGCCTGCAATGCTGCTTTTCACTCCACATCAGGACTGTTTTTATTTTCTGGATAATAGTGATAGTTTGAAATTCTCCAGGATATCTGACCGTATTCCTTGGATTGCCGATAATGATAGAAGAATGCTCATGGACCTTTGGGATTTACTTTAACATTTTATTGCATTTTGACTGCCTCCTGTATGTTTTGGTTTGTGGGCCTGTGCCTGGAGTGTTTGATGCAAACTCAGCGACCTTAGATGACCTGTGACAAGTTTTATTGTCAGAGGGTTTCATTTTGGTATAGTCAAAATCATGTTAAAAAGAGATTTGATTGTCAAACTGAAAATGCTGACTTCAGAAACATAAATAAATAAAAAATAATGCTGTAAAATGGTAGCGTTTTCTGTTCAGCACTACAAAGTGAAGGATGTGGGTCACCAGAGCAAACAACGCGCGCTTTACATGCAAATATTTTAAAGCGATTTGGCGCCACGGCTGAAGATCCTCAAAGGAACGTAAAATAATAAAACATTAATAGCGCATCTGTTACCTCATTTCTGCGTTTTTAATTACTCTATGGCTACACAATAACAATGTAATAAGAGGTTTAGTGAGGTTTAGCAGGCAAACGTATATCAAGCATTAAGAGTTGTTTAGTACATTTTATGCACCATGCAGGACTCGGCTGTGGCGCGCAATGTCGCCCCGCCTCTTAAAAATTTCCCGCGAACTTCCAGACTAGGCGCCCTGCAGCAAAGCATCTGGGCTTCACACCCTCTCTGTTGCAGAAGCAGGCAGGACAAGATCCAGAGCAAGACCATGCGTACCAGGGTGAGTAATATTACTCTATTGCTTCTTATAACATCGCATATTTCTTCATTTTGTGCACAAATTGCGAATTATCTGGGTACCTGTTTAGCTACTTCATGTTAGTTAAAATTCTAACCGTTAGTAGGAAACTTCTGCAGGCAAAGACATGTAGCTTGCTTACAGGAACTTTATTTTTTCTTCATTTTTTATTATTAAACGACTTGTGCGGTTCGGCGGGCTCTTATCATACGAAAGTGTATAAAACCTGCGTGTATTCAACACAGGAAACTGAAACTCGGGCGTCAAAGTTTGTTCAGTATAACACACCACGTTTCTTTATTTTGTGCACAAATGTCGAGTTTGTTTTTTAAATATTTGAATGTTTGAGTTAGAAATTAAACTAATCGAGCAGCTTGGTGGGGTTTTTTTTCATGCAACAATGTTTTCTGAAAACTGTATACATTCAACACAACGAAACATAAGCGTCAATGTTTGTTTTCTGTCTGTTTTGTTGCTGTATAATTATAGGAAATGATTTATTGAGAAAGTGTGAACAAACTGATCAGAACCTTTTTCAACCACCTCTCCCTCTTTAACATAAGCTTGTGTGTCCTCATTGCTTTGTTGTGGATTTCTCCCCCATGCAGAGACAGCAGCAGGCCCCTGCCCCCACCAGAATGAACCTGAGGAGTTATCGAAACTCCCCCCAGGTTCCAATAGAGACCTCCTCTTCCTCAGACGACAGCTGTGACAGCTTCGGCTCCGATGGCTTTGCATCAACGGTAAGGCAAACTGAAATTAAATAAGAGATATTGTATGCATTTTTTAATGCATGTTCTTAAAGTCTGTGGGCAGCTGATGTCCTAGTGGTTAGGGATCTACCCCTGTGATCAGAAGGTTGTGGGTTTTAATGCCTGCACCAGTGTGGTACCCTTGAGTAAGATCCCGCCCCCATACACAGCTCCCTGAACACTGTGGTCCTGGGTGCACCCTGCTTCATTTGAGGGAATGGTTTAAAAGAACAATTTATTGCTGGTAATGCTGTGCTGTGGTGTGATCACACATGACACTCAACACCGTGTTTGTTGTTTGAGAGGACTCTAAAAATGTACATTTACCCTCACACAGAAGAGACCCCTCAGGCAGACCAGAAGGTCAGCTCCTGGAAAAGTCTTCGCCGCACCCTCAGTGTCTGAGGAGGCTGCCTGCAGTGGCTTTGAAGAGAGAGACTTCAGTAATGAGATGAGTGCCATGGTGAGTTCTAGCAGAATTTGTTATATTTTTGTCACCTTTACTACTTCAGTTTGTAGATTCTCTTTGGTTTGTTGGTTTTCTTACTTCATTCATTCATTCATTCATTCATTCATTCACTTTGTGTTCATTTCAGAAAATGGATTCAGACTCAGATTCTTCAGAATCTCAGAAGAGACCCAGACGCTCCTTCACTTTGAAAGTGGCCATGAAGTTCCCCACCAAAAAAGCAACTCCTAAGAAGCCGGCACGTCCTCACAAGGCCGGGGAATCGGACTCTGAAGGGGAGGATAACTTTGCTGCAAAGAGAGCCCTGAATATCAAAGAGAACAAAGCTATGGTAAGAACCCATATGCACACACAGAAAGTTCAGTTTTGTTTGGAACTGCTAGCGTAATTGGTCTAAATCCCTGCCCCATTTGTAAATGAGTAACGGAAATAATGCTGAATCTAGATTTGTGTTTTTAATGATCACCTGAACATGCAGCATAATTACTGAAGAATGTCTCACATAATGGTTTAAATGAGAGTCGGTCACAAGGAAACTGAAGCTTGCTTTCTTTCTTTCTGTAGCTTGCTAAGTTAATGGCGGAGTTGAACAAAGTCCCTGGTCTCATCCCCAAGAGAATGTCTCTGCCTATGACCAATACAGTGAGTCCCAGATCAGTCATTTACTAAATTACATGTGTGTAACTGTAAGCAAAATTGTGATTCATTCCTAGAGAATAAAACCAAATTTCTTCTCTGTATTCGTAGCCTCGGCGTGTTCCTCGCCGATCTTTAGCAACGCCTGGAGTTCGAAGGAAGAACCCTGAGCGCCTGTCACGTCCTCACACCCGTTCTCGTTCACTGGTGGACGGCCCTCCTTCTCCCACTCCTGAGGAAGAGCCTGAGGACAAGTACAGCCTGGTGCGCAAGAGAAGAGACAGTGAAGACGATGACTATGAACCAGTAAGATGCTGAACATGACGAGAGGGTTGGCATAACGTATATACACCCCCAAGTGTACTCAGACTTAAACCTGCTTTTGTCTAGGAACCACGTCGCCGGCGCTCCTACAATGGCGTACTTGCCATTCCTCACGTGGTGAGACCTGTGGATGAGATTACCCAGGCTGACCTGGACAACATCTGCTTCAACGTCCGAGAGAAGGTCTACAACCGCAGCACTGTGAGTTCTTACAGTTGTTCACATCTGCGGTTGTGCACATACTGCGGCTATCTTCAGTCAAATGTCAGTTCTACTATTATGTGCAACTTGATCTGAAACTTTGTCTGGATTCCAGGGTTCCACATGTCACCAGTGTCGTCAGAAGACAACAGACACAAAGACTAATTGCCGCAACCCTGAGTGTGTGGGGGTCAGAGGTCAGTTCTGTGGACCTTGCCTGCGGAACCGTTATGGAGAGGAAGTCCGGGATGCTCTGCTGAACCCAGTGAGTACAAACAACACTTTCAGTCTGCACTTCATGTTTAGTGCACTGCACTTTCAGGCTACACTTGAGGATTTAACAGACAAATGTTGTGGATGTGTCCAAATGCAGTCTGTGCTGTACAGTCTTTCTAGACATAGCCATGGATTGTGAAGTTTATATCACGAAAAGGGCAGAAGGGTTGATTTCCTGAAATTAAGGCTACAAAAGGAACAGCATGTATTACCCAGACAGAATGCTACTGCAGACTAATCAGTCAAGCTTTTCATTAGTGTTTTTATTTTACACTGTAGAGCAAGAAAAATGATAAGGTTAAGAACACCTTGGCCTAGTATTCCACTGACTAGTCTGAATATGTTGTACTTTAACAATTACACAACCGATTGTGTTTAAATGTACATAAATGTATCTGTGTGTCTGAGAGCTGCATATTGATCATGTCTTTCTTGCAGGAGTGGCAGTGCCCTCCATGCAGAGGCATTTGTAACTGCAGCTTCTGCAGGGCCAGAGATGGCCGTTGTGCTACAGGTGTACTGGTGTACCTGGCCAAATACCACGGCTATGACAACGTTCACGCTTACCTGAACAGGTATAATGTTACTCAGTTGATTGTAAGCTCTTCGTGCATGACAATGTTAACACATTTGGTGAAGCTCGAATGTTAAAGTGGAGTCTTGACCTCTTGATCTTTGTTTCTCTCCTTAGCTTGAGGAAGGAACTGGAGGAGAATGAGTGAGAGAAAACGGTGACCCCAGTCCATCTCCTCCTTTAAGTGCCTTGAGTAGCCAAGCGAGTGGTCTACAGAACTTGAAAATGTACATTGTTTTAAATGTATAGTTATCATCACTTAGTGATTATTCATTTTTAAAACCTGTACTGTAATTTGAATAGCATGTTTCATTTCAGATCAGTCCTTGAATATGGCCAGTCTGATCAACATGATTCATGCTTTTTAAAAAAAAAAATTGTGAATAAACATTAAGCCTCTTCTTTTTTTTTTAGCTTTTTTTGCTGCAAGGTGGTGGATACAAAAAAGCAGGCACTCTTGTCCTTGAAAAATAATGACCTGAACACTTGTACTTTTGCCAAATAAATGCAATGTAGGTAGTTTTCAACCTTTTTGTGCATGGTATCATTTCAGCCAGTGTAACCAAAATTACTGTTGCTGCTGGTTTAATATAGTTTAGTTTATGGCAGTATTTTGATGAGGGTTTGGGGGACTAGGTTGTCAAAGCAGACCTCAGCTATACACCACTGGTTCCAGTCTTTCCCTGTTAAAATTTCTCCACATACCCAAACCAATAAAAACTGCTTCGTTAAGGCGTTTGCAGATGGGTGTGCAGAGTCTGGTTTGAGAGCTGTGGCTTTTAGGTATTCTCCTATCCCTCGGTCTGTCCTTCAGTGGGTGCAGTGAGGAGGGCAGATGTTCCCCTTCTGTCCTGCTTTTACTAGAGAAGTCTGATATACTGCATTGCCTGCTCAGAGCCTTCATTAGAGAACTGCCACTAATGGTGTGGAAATAATTAGCAGACTCTAATGGGAAATCTTATACCTGTAAATCATTTTTCCTATTAACTGGCTCTCTCTCCCTCTCTCCTTGAACGATGTCGATTTCTACAGTCTTACTTGTGTCTTAAGTGCTAATGCCGGTGTTTTTTTAAATCCCAGTTTTGTCAAGTCCTTTAGCTATTATTGAATGATTTTCTCTACATACTCCTGTCATGTGTTTGTGTTTTCATCGTTTCTGCTCGGGTGTAATGTTGCAAGAGTCGTGGGCCACAGTAAGGCATTGTGAAACCTCAGATGGTCCAGTAAGCTTATTCAGACTGATCTCTTCGGTGTGTTTAAAACTCCCCAGTGTGTGCAGAAACGTCACTCCTGCAGAATTCCCCAATTTTTTTATTTGCCCATGTGAATCTTTCCTCGGTTGTACAGGAAACGAACGCTTCCAGAAGTATTATTTGCATAATAAAGATGCACTTGAAAATACTGGTATTAAATACCAATGATCATCCACTTTAGGGTGATGAATATTTAGGGAAATAATTGTTTACGACGCTCGAGCATTGAGCTGATCTGGTAATCAGGCTATGAAATACAATATTTATTCATTAGAGCGGACTTAATGAGGCCTCGCGGCGCTAATTAGGAAAAGCAGCGTAGCGCTAAATGAGGCTCGCGCGAGTCTACCTGTACGGAGGATGGGGGGGCGGGGGCGGTGGGAGTGGGGACGGGCTTTTGGGGGGTAAAAGCTGCCCCCGCCCGAGGTCGCTGATGGCCACTACTGAGCTCTGCAGAGTTCTTTTATGGTACTAAACACATTAGTGCAGGACGCAGCGGCTGCAGAGCTCACAGCAGCTGTTCCAGCCCTGCTTCATCATTTGGAGATGCCAGAAATCAGGGCTTATTTCTTATTTTTGCCTGTTGATTTAGAACAATGAAAGCTCTATTTGCTTTGCTTGCAGAAGTCTAAACATCTTTCTCACAAAGAGATTCACACGGATCAGCCACATCACTAAAACCAACTGCCTCATATTGTGTAGGTTTGCCACCAAAACAGCATGAACTCCAAAAGACCTCTGAAGTGGTCCTGTGATATCTGGCACTAAAACGGAAGTTGCAAGGCAGGGGCTCCATCAGAGTAGTCCACCACATCCCACAGATGCTTGATGAGGTCTGCTGCATTTGTACACTAAGTCCACATCCTGACCTCTTTATTGTATCCGCCAAACCATTCCTCAACAGTTTTGCAGCTGGTAGGGTGCATATGCTCAAAGAGGCCACTGCAATTGCCATGAAGAGGTGAACTTGGTCTACAACAATGGTTAGGATAGTGTTAAAGTAACACCCACTTGAATGCCAGGAAGGTTTCCAAGCAGACCGTTGCCCAGAGCATCACACTGGATGCACCAGCTTGCTTTCTTTACATTGTGCATCCTGCTGCCATCTTTTCCAGGTAATTGACGCACGGGTACCCACCTGTCCACATAATGTAAAAGAAAACGTGATTCATCAGACGCTTTCTTCCGGTTCTGATGCCAACATGTCCATGTCAGCACAGGCACTCTGCCTGGTCTGCAGCTTCACAACTCCATATGCAGCAAAAGCTTCCTACAGTGTGCATTCTAACACCTTTCTATCACATCCAGCATTGACCTTTTCAGCCATTTCTGCTAGAGCAAGTCTTCTGTGGGATCGGACCAGATGGGCAAACTTTCACTTCCCATGCACATTAATGAGCCTTTGGTGCCGATGACCCTATTGCTGGTTCACCTTTTGCCCTTCTTTGGAAAAACCTCACAAGAGGTTTTGGTGATGCTGACATCAGTTTAGCTCTTTTATTTGCCATTTTCTCCAACACACCAAGTTCAAGAACTGCTGCCTAACACATCTCACCCCATATAGATAATGTGTGTGTGTGTGTGTGTGTATACATGTATATAAATATATATAAATATATATACATTCTTTATTTCTTTATACAATTTATTAGCTATTTATTATTGGCCCTTTGAGCTATGAACGATTGAGGGTGGTATGATTCTTATGTCAGGCCTCCCACCGCTCTGGCCTGGGGCTGTGCTCTGATGCCAGCAGAGGTTTGGTGCTTGTGTCAGGAGCATTATCAGGAAAAAAAATAGCGGCTGCCTGCAGTTGTTCCATCTCACAGGAAATTGCCAACTCACCCTAACAAAGGGAAGCATAAGTGCACTCACAGTGCGGCCCTCGGAGCAAGCCAGATAAGATGACATTATAAATAGTGATTTTCTTTCAGAGGAGACGTGGAGGAGGGAGAGGAACCAGGCAGCTGAACTTCACCATTCTGTCATTTTCCTTTTTTTATTTTCTGCCTGCCACAATAAGGCCCTTTTTGTTCTAAAGACAAGATGTTATTAAGAGTTTGAGGACCAGATGTGTACATTGAGATACTGGATCAAGTCCTCATGCTTTGGTTAGACATTTTCCCACATCGAGTCAGTGGGTTTATTTGGGTAAGAGGTTTGTCTCTTGTTTTAAAATGAGCAGAAAGACTGAGAGGAGATCCTTCAGTCTTTTTAGCTACTCTAAGCTTTTGGTGTATGAATGAGTGCTAAGATCTTATTTCCAGTCACTCAGAGTCTTAGACTCTACCTTAATGTAGAGCTTAGGAAACCTAATGTCTTCTCCATTCACTGGTTTCTGATGAGATCTGCAGCACTGTTTTGCTCCTGAAGAGGGAGCTCTAATACAGGCATCCCAAGTTCCAGTGGGGTACATACACCTGAGAGAGGGAGGCTAGACGGGGCAGCCATTAAAGGTCTTATTGTCTAAATTGGTAGACAATCACTGGCCAGGAGTGTCAAGGCCACCAAGGAGGTAAAGAGATTGAATTGTAGAGATTAAACTATTAAGGGGAGATAATACAAAATCCATTAGCCGCTTTAACATGTAGTTTAACATTTGATTTGACACAAACCTGAGAATAAAAGCTTATATTTGAAAGCAAATAGAGATACTTTGTATTAGGATCCAGTCTTTATGGCGTTATGTGTGAGTATCTGCATGTGTGTATACTAAAGTAGGTAGTTTGTGACACATTTGACTTTGGCAAATGATGGATGATCTTATGCACAAAAAATAAGTCGCAGCCTTTTATAAAGCGTAATTTATTCAAAACCTAATGACCAAACCGAAGGTGCTTTAAATATCAGAATAAGAAAATTTTGACGCTGCACATATTACACAAAAGTCCAGCACATAAACAGAACACCTGCAGCAAATGTATACAGGGGTTTCAAGGCTCCCTTACTTTTATATTTGTAAAGTATGACTCTTTAGAAACCCATTTTCTTACCTTTTCTTTTATTATATGATGTATTTTTGCTGTTTTGCTCTAGCAATGTGTCCTTCAACAAGGCTCATAGTCCTGGGAGCTAAGAAGCAACCCAGTGGTATAATAATACCACCACCATGCTTCACCATGAGGTTAACCGATAGACAGAAAACATTTCACATCAAATTTAAACCATACATTTAAAACACTCTCTCTTGTCATCTCCTTTTGCCACATTTCTGTGAGAGTTAAGCAATAGTTTTTCTCTTGTTGCCCTGCCAGGGACTATTCAACAGCTGGAAGAGGAATATCTCAGTTGTTAAATCTTAAAGAAGAATTAGCAAGAATTTAAAGTGAATCCTTGTCAGTGCACAGAGGCAGAGGCCACTCAGTTAATTGGGCGCCTCATTAGGATAATATTGTGCACCTGAATAAATTAAGGTTTGCCAGAGTGAAAGAGTTTGAATACTTGTTTGAAATGCTTACATTTTTTCCCTTTCTTTATTATTTGCAGATCTTAGTTTTATTAGTTTTATTACCTTACCTTTATTTGCCCTTGGAAAGTTTTGGTCCGAGTATGAGGTTCTGAAGGATTTTTTTTAAATGCAATTCTGATTTAGTATTCAGACAATATGCCTGAAAATGATACGACATGTCTTGTATAATCTGACCAGAGCCTTACTGGGGCAGGGGGCATCCTAATTATAATTCATCCATGTGCTGGGCTATAACGTGCGTTTAATCTGACTATAAGAGCAAACTTGCAGAATGAACTGGTTTTATTGAGATCATACATTATGAGGTGAGAGTGTGAGAATCTCTCAGCTGTGATGTGCCGGCACTCATAAGCTTCATTAGTTCTTCCTTCATTAATTCGCTCCCTCAATAACCTACAATATACAATTCTCTGCCATTCACTATCCACAGAGAGAAACACGTTGATTCATGCAACACAGTTTTATTCCTGCCACTTTTACAGAGATGCACTGACAATGCAAACAGGTTCACAAGCCTGATTCAGTCAGTGGCATAATTACTGGACCGCTCCAGATGTGTGCATAGACTTTATAGAATTCAGCATAAAATTGACAACACATTTAAAACCTTTATCACGAACGTGAAAAGCTTTTTTTAATATATTATATTCAAGGCATGTTGTAATTGTTCTTAAAGATTAAACAAGAGCTTCAGTGGTGAAAATATAACTTTTCTTCTGGCACACAATATAGTGGAGGCTTGTCCTCTTTTGTTATGCAAATACTATTTGGAGCTGTTATTTAAGAGAGTTTATCATGCTCCCAGTGTAATACCAGAGAGCTATGCTGAGTCTGGGGCTAGTTGTGATTTGGCATGTCCTCGCTTTAATATTCTACATTGATCCTATATGCACAGTCTTAGAACTCTATGCTAAGAAAAAAAAGCTTTAAATGACAGTTTTGTCGAAAAAAGTTCTGGGCACTTGCTAGACTTGAACATGTTCAGCGTCAGGTTAAATGAAAATATTCTGAGTGAAAGATCATCAGGCTTTCCTTTCGAGCTGTTTTCCCTCTTATCTCATAAACCGCAAACCGCAGGGAATTGGTTCTCTGCTGTGCTGATATTGATATCATAATACCCTGCTGCAAGTGTATTCAGCTTGATCAGGGGTTACAGTGTCTACAGGTTGTTGTTCCAACCCTGCACAACACAACCTGATTTCCCTAATGAGCTCTCCTCCTTATAACAAAAAGGCAACCTAATTAGAAAAATCAGGGACTGTGGTACCTGCTTGGAACAAATACCTGTAGACCTGCGGGCACTTGGCCACTAATGGATGAAGCTGACTACCAGGATTGTATATTATGACAAGCCTAGCACAGAAATGTCTTGTTATATAATCTATTAAATTATTATTTTTACAGGGAAACCCAGTTAAGACATTTTCCAGTAAGGGACGTTATGTTCTTGTGTTAAGTTTATCAACCATCCCTGTATCCTTTCCTCTTCTTTCCAAGGTTTCACAGTAATACTCATCCAGTTCAGAGAGCAATATCCTTTGTACTTGTCGTCGCAAGACTACTCACTGGCACATTATGTTTGTGAAAGTCTGACCATATTGCTTTACTGTTTACTGTTGTCACAGTGATTGTATGCTGTGAGTCATAACCACTCAACAGTCTGTCATCCCTTAATAACAATACGGTGTCTTCTGTTTCTGCTCGTAACTTGAAAAGTAAAAGAAGATATCTGTTACTTGGCAGAGCTTCTGAAATAGATGTCAGGCTTTACAGTGCCTCCTCCTTTTCCATGGACCATTCGTTTAATGCCATGCTCTAACACCACAATGTCAGTCAGTCATGAAAGTGCTTGTGCATGCTTCCATGAACTCTACCACTGGCTGTCTTCATTACCCTCAGCTCTGATTTAACACTCAGACAATTGCACTGGTTTGTATGAATGTGCAGCCTGTGTGCATATATATGTATATATTCAGAGTGTATATACATACACTTAATAACCAAGTTTAAAATCACTTTTAAAGAATTCCTAGCCGGAGGGTTAATGTAACAAGATTTTGCATGTACTGTATACCATCTTTTTCAAAAATTTTAAATATGTAAATTTGATCATACACATCTGTGAAAGAAACATAAAGAAATTAATTGTATTAACCATGATCAAGGCAAAAAACCCCCCCCGAAAAGTGTATACTGAACTGTAGCAGGAGTTGCTTGATGTCATTCATCATGTTAAACTACATCACCGTTTAACAGTCTACATGGAATTACGAACACAGTGAGTCACTCAGTTAGCCCAAATCCCAGAAGCAATGTATTGTTTAAAAACCCTAAAATATCCCAAAGCTAAGATCATTTAAATAATACATTAAAAATTGTCCCAGGGAAAAAAAATGTAATTGCAAAATATGAAATTAAACCCTGGAGCTTGGTTCCTTAACCAAACATGCTGTGGTTGGTTAGGTTCTGTCGCAGAGGAGAGCTCTGGCGCACAGATTAATTTCCTCTCTCTGTGGAGTCACAGGCAAGAAAACAATTAGGCGTCTAAAAAGCATTTCACTGTGTGCCACTTGATACAGCTTTACACACCAAAGGGGCAATTGTCTACAAAGAGGTCAGAGACAGTTATGACTTCCAATGTCTCTGAAAGATGCTGCTGTCAGCCACGATTCTGGTACAATTCAATTAGGAGTGACACAGTGGTAATAACATAATAGAAGAAGAATCCCATTGTTGCCTTTTCTACTGGTACACCCTTACAAAGATGGCAAATGCCTGGAGGCCAGCAGTGGTGTGTGTGTGTGTGTGTGCGAGTGTGTGTGTATACACTCTTGCCCTGTGCCCCTCTTAGCCTTTCTACTGACCCCAATCTCATAATTTAGTCACCCCTACTCAAAACAAGGTGAAATCTGTAAAGTTGCCATGATCAAACAGTCATATCACTGGTGTGTGTGTGTGTGTGTGTGTGTGTGTGCGTGTGTGTGTGTGGTGACAGGGGCAGTGCATACGGATCTTCTTTAATTGTGCCAGGCCTCACTGCCCCTGTCTGTCAATCTCACCGCTTTGAATTGGGGGGAATTTGCTCTGCTCACGTCGTTAAATGATGTATCCAATTAAAAGCGTTAGAATTCATGATCTTCAGTCAAGGTTAAATGAAAGCACTCAGTCCTGTCACTGGGGGTGATTAAACGCTGCCTACATCAGGCAAATTCTGTGGAAAAATTAAAATTTGGGTCCAAAGCATGAATCTTTATTCATTATCCCGCAGCCTCGCTATCCAAATGCTCAGCACATTCGCTCTTAATCACTGCATTCATTTCAAAACTGGCCGCTGTTGCCGTACTAAAAAGGATTAAAATCTTCAAATGACAGTGTTTTAGGCACACTCACAGAAGGGACTGGAAAGTGACACTGCGATTGATTTTCAAAGGCTTCCTTTTAAATAGGGAGATAGGTTTGTTTTTGTGTGGGCTGATGGCACCTTTAGTTTATTTAAGTTGACGGACGAATTGAGCAGGCCATTAGTGCTATGAAAAGAGACTTTTTAACATGCTAAGAGGAGGTCCGCTGACTTGCAAAGCCTTGTTTTGGTAAACATGAAAGTAAATAAAAACTGTCTTGCAGGTACTTCTATGATGTTAACCATGTAAACATGAGAAAAATATAAAAGGTCTTTTT
>JBBIGB010000002.1:12543880-12559661 GCA_037577075.1 Alestopetersius hilgendorfi
ACACACACACACACACACACACACACACACACACACACACACACACAAACACACACACACACAAACACATCTCAAGCCTAGCTGGTACTGTAGAGGGAGGTCACTAAATTGTTTCTACTTTGGAAAAAAAAGGAAAAAAGACACTGACCTGCTGCAAAATTGGCCATATTCAGCAGTAGGGGAATATCAGATTATTGAGTTGATCCATGCTGAGTTGTCTTGCCTGTGGAAAATGATCTGCTTCATTGTGTGTGTGCGTGTGTGTTCTGCAGTTGATCAAGGGCAGGAGTGTGCGGTGAATGCAGAGCAAACGGGTAGGAGGCACGCCGAGAGCTTTCACTTTCTAAAGACAGTTAGAGGAGAAAGAGGAGCGCAGATGAAAAACTTTCAGCTCCAGCATCATCACTCTCCTCCTGACAAACTGACAGCATAACTGCCAGAACCCCAGCACTTCAGAACTGCAAAACAGTAATGAAAGCAACATAAATAGCATGTCAAGTCATTCCAAACATCACAGTGCCTGAAACCGCTGTCTTAATGAGAATCAGAGCCTCAGGATACTTTCATATGAACAGGACAGTTCCAAATGAATTGTATTATACTGCAGCAAAAGTTCAAAAATTAACAACAAATATAACAATATCAGCATCGTTCTTGAATACAGATGTATGTCTTTCAGGAATGTAAAAAGTTTATTTGCTAATAAAAACTGAATATTTTGCCTGTCACAAATATTTCAGAACTGTAATATTTTCTTAAACAAGTAGCTACACCAACAAAAATACTTTACAAATTACATTAACAAAACGAACGCTCTCCCAACATTACTGAAAACTGACATTTTAAAGGTTTATAATTTATTGAATATTATTTCAAACTGAACAATTTCAGGAAAAGTGACACACAGCTGATTATCTCTAAAAGAAACTATGCAGGTGTGATCCTGCAGCAACATGTTTATGGCTGCTCCAGGTTACGACAAATGATTTGCCTTAAAAATGACATGCATGAGTGCATTCAACATGGACTTTGAAGGAACAGAATATATATTTCAAATCTCAAGGGGTTTCTGAATGATACCGAATGAAATACTCTTCCTATAGTTCACAAATACAGCATTTTAAATGATTCCGCATACTTACTTTTCAGAGTTGTTGCTTCTTTCAGTCTGATTGAATGTTGGTCATCTTGGTAAATTGCTGCTATGCATTTCACCTTCTCTACAGAGCTTTATGAAAGAGAGAATGAGAGCGTGAAGCAGTTAGACAAGCAGTTAGAGTGAAAGGGAGAGACATGAGGCCTCAGGGTTTTTTCAATGTGTGAAATCCTGAGGTAAAGATAATAAAATACACCATTTCTGCCAACTGTTCCTATTACGAACCAGCTTCAGAAAGCCCCACTCCCTGAGGAATATCTAAATGTGTCACAAATACAGCAGAAAATGCCTTTATGCTATTATATTATGCTTCCCTGCTAGTCTCTCCAATCTTTCCAGTTATCTTATTTATGTATTTTGCACATGAATTGCAATAAAAAGTGGAAGACTGTGCAATTACTCTGCAATTCAGGATGAGTGGGCCAGAGAAGAAGGACTATGCAAAAAGCTATTTCCCCCCCACAAGCCCCATACAGCCTCGTAGATGTAAGAGAACACATGGAATTATATCTCTCCGTCCTGAATCACGCCTAAAATTGCCAGCGCTAAATTCTCTTTTTCCTTTCAAATTAAAACCCGGTGTCTTGCGTTAGTGTCCTGTTCTCAGCCCTCTTAAGGGGCTGGCCTTTGTTTTCTACAATCGCCGTATCGCCAGCGTTAACATCTCAACAAAGTTCACATTGACAGTGCCCTAATGGAAATGTTATGAAAAATTTGATAAGCCAGCCAAAACAGGAGATGAGGTGCCCTCCCAAATAATAGAACACAATTCCCTCACTGTAATCTTCAATCAGTACACTAACAGACCACTCTGCCTTTAACACAGTCATTATTTTTCTAGTTGGCAAGTACTCAGTGTGCTCAGTTAGCAGCAGACTGCTTGATGAAAACATCAAAAAACAACAACCACCATGCAGAAACAAATACAACAATAATGAGTGTTGCACTGTAGCTCTCACCCACACAGTTCCAGCTACCTCCCCCCCTGGGGTGGCCTGCTAGAGAGAAGTGGCCCCAGGTGGCAGCCTTTATCTGGGCAGTCCAGCAGAAACTCTCCCCTTTCCTCCTCCATCCGCACTGGAGCAATTCCACTTATCAGTGCGGCCGCGTGGTCAGGGCTCCACGCAGGGCCAAAATCGATCTCCTCGCACCACAGGCGCTGCCTTTATGGCAATATAGAGCATTCTGCCCCTCATCCCTCTATCAGGAGAGAAAAAGCAAGCACTGTACATGACACAAGGTCAAAAAGAACTCGCGACACAAAACTCACCTATCACACAGCGTTTGTAAGCGTCTTATCTGCCAGTATGCAGGTGAAGGCCAGGTTAGCTGGTCCATATTCAAGAGAAGCAAGTCCTGACTCCATAGAAGAGTGTAGTTAGCTGAAACTCCTGCAAGACCTTGCAGTAATGGCTGTGTTCAAGCAGTGGAAAGGTAAGGCTATGATTCATGAACCCTGAATTGCCCTTTTCTCCATCTCTGCCCTTCTCCCCCCCCCCCCACCCCCCCTTTTCCTGCAGGCCTGCACTGCGCTATTACAATATTCAGATTACCGTGCACTGCAAATTAATTGGACTAATTAACATACAAGTAAATGATGATACCGTTAACACATTTCATTAACTCAAACTGTCATTCCATGTTCGTGGTGCACTCCGTATTGCATTACAATGAATTGAATTCATTAAATTATGCAAATGAAAGGTGCCGGGGAATGGACGTGTCCTTTCTTAACGTTCACAGACCCGCTTTTCTCTGGATCTCATCTATTGCAAATTGACTTTAATGCAAGAACATGTGCTTTCCACTTTCGTATGACAGATAAAAGATTTCAGTAGACATACTTTCAATCAAGCCCATCTCTTCACTGCAGAAAAAGACAACTTGAAGCGTTTGCCTTGCTGTGTTTTGTTCGTAGAGTCAGTGTTTTAGCGGCAGGGCTTTTCTCTTTCGCTGTGGAGGGGCAGGGAAAATGTGTATCACATTCTGGGTAACAGAACAATTACAGGTGGCTTTAGAAAATGAGGATACCTTAAAATATAAGCAAACAAACTGAGAAATTCAATGCAGAGATGCACTGTGACAGATTCAGTTAATATATAAAGTCACTAATAATTCAATAAGATGCAAAATAGGATAAAGTACATAATTATTGCTTACAAATTTTAAAATAATCCTACAGCAATGTGAATGTGCAATGAAAAATTAACAAGAATAAAATGTACAATTTATTTTAGACCTAGGACTAGCTCAATAAAATTGTAAGCTTTTATCCCAACGCACACCCTAAACTGTTCGTACCCACTAGGAGACAAATTGTACAGGACCATTAGAGAATAACAGAAAAGGGTAAGAAGTGGTTCAAGGGTCAGCTGACCTGCCCCGCTGCAGCTGTGGCTGTAGTGACATCTGCTGGACTACACCCAGGGGTTACAAACATACACAAGAACAAACTAAGACAAAAAGGAGCTACACACAGGGAATGAAACACGTACTCCGAGGAGGGGCTTGCATACAATCTCTCCTAATACATAGTGAAAACGCCAAATGGTGTAAGGGGCTGAACCCTCAATTTCTCATTTTTAATTCAATTAAAAAAAATACAATTTTAATCCCTAGAACCCTGACGTTAATCTGATTAAAAACTATAGCTACAGGGAAACTGGCAAGAAAACAGGAGAGCTGAGTTCTGTTTAGTCATTTTAGTGTGAAATAAAAAGCAGCCCTCAAAAGTGGGCATTGTACAACAGTTCGAAGCATTTTTTTTGGAAAAACAACCAAATAAAAATACAAGAGACATGTTACAACGCTATATATAATGAACAAAATCAAAGTTGACATCACAAACTAGGGCATATTAAAAATATCTGCCAGATTTTAGGATAAAACAATGAATTCAGAAAACAAAAACGGTTTCATCAATTACAATTTAGTGACAATTTCCATTTCAACGAAGTTTCATACCTTGGTTCAGATCATCCTAAGTGTTTGAGCTTGTCTTTAAATCACAAAAAACCTCCCAAAAAACTGACTGGCAACAGAACTCAAAATTCGTGTTCTGATTACATTAAATAATCTGTTATATAAAAGTGCAAAACAAGAGATGAAGGGAAAAATAATCCTGCACCATCGCTTAAAGACCAAACTGCAAAATGAGAGACATATTGAAGAGCCAAAAGAGTGTAAGTCCTTCAGCACTCTGGGAAGCATATAAAATGATTTAAATTTTATTTATTTTTTTTACAAAAGCTCTTTATCAAACTGAATATAATGAACAGGTGTCATGTGGAAAAGACAATGTATATTGTTTCTATTGTACTTAGATTAAGAGTGCCCTGGACACCTCTCCTCATGGCTGTGGTACATCAGAGCAAATTCAAAACCACTTACTCTGACCTTGCTTAATCATATTCCTGCAAATCACATTAGAACAAGTCAATCTAAAGACTGCAATACAGTAAAGTTCAACTCCTACATTTTTGCACATAATAGATTGACCTAAACAACAAAGTGAACACGCTTTGCATGTTAGATGGTGGTATTAGAAATATTAGATCAGTCAACATCTCCATAACCATTCCAGGAGTGAAGTGATTGAACTTGGTCCAGACAGCTTGAACACCGGAGGCAGAATGGCTATGAAATGCAGTTCTCCTACCTGATCAAAATGCGGCACAGTTGTACACACATCCCAGGAAGAGAAATACCAAACATGCCCAACACAGAAATCATTGTTGCTTCGTACAACCAAACACTAAAACTTCATTGGTTTCTAAAACACATATTTGCCCGTTTTATATCGAAGATTCTGATTACGATTCAGTTTAGATAGTTCACTCTTATAAAAGTGACAATGGAATCATTTTACATATTAAAAATTTTAAAAAGCTCATTCAAGAGATGTAGACACCACAAAACCATGTTTACTATGCAAAGCCTCATATAAATATTTTTTTCTTGCTCAAAAAGACTTGACAAATGCATAACATCAGATCAGCTATAAGAGGTTGAAGAAAAAGAAACAGTTTTTAATTACACTGATTGTTGTTTTTTTGTTTCGTTTTGCCACCTGCAAATTTCTTTACAATGCTGCAGCTTAGAGAGGGAGCCTAAGCTGCAAAGCCTTGATTTGACAAAACAAAATAGGACCACACAGACAAAACCGTATTTTCATGTTTTCAGAGAGCATCAGCAGACACATTAAAGACACGTTTGGACATGAACTTCATAACTGCCAGCAAGAGAGTGGCACACTTCATTCTAGCATCCATTCTTATTTTGTACTGAATAACCTCCCTTATTGTGTTGCCACCTAATACCAACACATAGCCTAACCTAGCCCAAACATTTGCTGAACACCCCACCCATTTACCAGATCTGCAGCTTCCTTTAAAGATACATACACATTCACACACATACACATTGAAACAGTTGCTTAACTCATCAGCAACTCTACTTTTGTACACAACAGAGTATGATACAAAATAAGGCATTTCAGTGTTTTTAAATGGGAACCACATTAAATGATTCTCTTCTGCTCCACTCTCGCCATATAAAGACTGCAGACAAACGTAAATCAATATTCTATATTTGTAAAATATATATATACGTATATATATATGCATTTACGCAAATGTACATATTTACGTAAATGAGGATAATCTGTATGGGTATAAAAAGCAGGATAAATGTGTGAGGGAGGAGTCAAGGGTCAAACTGAGCTCCAGGAATCAGAGAGGATGATGGAAAGGTAAAAGGAAGCCACTAAATCTTGGCAGTCAAATAAAATGTTCAGTTGCATACATACAAAGTGGTTCCTTCCTTTAGAGTTTACCATGCCCTCCCCTTTGGCTACTCCAGTGGGTCACTCAGTGGCTTCACTGGCCGAGACAGTGACTAGTTGCAGTGGGATCTCTGCTGTGGTGAGCAGGTCCTGTGAGTTGGACGTATTAACAGTAGCGTTAACCGTAGCAAGACCCTGCACGGCACCTGGCTGGATATTGGTAAGGATGAGCGTAGTACCGCCTGAAGTGATGATGCTGTCGGAAGAGGCAGATGTGTCCACGCTGGCCACCACTGTGCCACTGCCGGTCTTCTTATTCTGATGTGTCTTTATGTGCTTGGCCAGGTGGTCACTGCGCATAAATCGCTTCGAGCACTGGGGACACACAAACTTCTTCTCGCCTGCCATTCAATTAACAAGATTAAAATTACACACTGATGTAAATAACAAAACACAAGAACTCTTAACTATCATGGTTGCAAGACAATGTGATGCAGCAAATTCCATAAAACAACCTGGTCTAAAGTAAAATGGTGATACCTCGGGGAGGAGGTTTTAAATATAAAGAAAAGTAATCTAAAACACCAAAATACCATTCAAAAAGCCTCGTCACCTCAAGCTTTGTTTATAATACATTTATAATACAATGGTCGTTGAGGTCATTTACTTCAGGATAGACCCTTAAGGCATTTTTGGCAAATGTAAGTTGTGGTAAAATTGACTTCAGTGTCAAATTGTCTTGATTATTAAACAAACAAACATTATATTTTGTGTTTTTTGTATTTTGTTGGACAAAGAAGCCATTCACAAATATAATCATACTTCTCAACTTTCTCATATTAATTTTCTTGCTTTATATACACACACACACACACACACACACACAAAAAGGGTAGATATAGTAAATATAGTAAAACAGAATGTAAGTCTAAGGATAAAAGGGTTATTGTACCTGTATGTGTTCTCCGATGTCTTTGGAGTTCATCACTGCGTGTGAATCTTTTGCCACAAAACATCCAGTTGCAGACAAAGGGTCTTTCTCCTGAATGCCAACGCAGATGGGCTCGCAGGTGAGACGTCTTCCCATACACCTTCCCACAGCCTGCTATGTGACACACATGCTGCTTCTTCTTCCCCATGTTATTACCCCTACAGTACAATACATTCAAGTATTACACAAAGCTACAGGTAAATATATACAAAGTCACTCAAACATACAAACATATTTACAACCAGCAAATAAACTGTTAAGATATTCTGCACAGTACATGAACCCTTATCTTAGGATAAGGCTTGGATGAGCTCACAGAAAAAAATGTTAGGATATATCTATTGCTATTTTCTGCTGATGCCGCTGTGCAGCAGATATAGCAGTGTGGCAGCCAGTAATACTTTTAAGTCACAGTCAGGGATTTCAAAGCAACAAAGAAAATGCACCAGGCCTAATGTTTATTTTAAATGCTCTGTGTACAGAAAAGTAATAGGCCAAGAACTTGATCATGTCTGGATATAGGTTCACTGAACAAAATAGTAGTTGCTTGCATAATTGCTTTTCACTGCAGTCTTCCTTTTGCCTTGACTTAATAACAGCAATCTTGTTAAATACAGATTACATCAGTGCCTTGAAACTCCTGTCCATTTTAGCCCACTATTCTACTAACTTTGTGCTTCAAACCCAAGAAGAACAAAGCACTGACACTCCCACATTCCAGAATGACAACCGTAGTGTCTATGCCATCTGATGGCAAAAATATCAGATCTTGATTCTCGGCTGTGGAAGAGTGGTTAACAGATAAACAAGAACTACCTAAAAAAAATGGTGAAATATGTGACTGGACTGATGTTATTCAAGTGCTGACACATTACTAAGTTATTAGTAATTAGCAAGACATTATCCAAGTGATAAATTTTATATTAGGTGATTATTATGGTTGCAAATGTTACCTCCCACCACCCTCTTTGCAGTTAGGGCAAGTGCATGCGACCCTGCGTAGCCGTTTGCCCTCTTGTCCCAATCCTTCTATATCCTCTTCCACCAATCTCACGCGTAGGTGAGAAAGGTCATTAGTATTCAGAGTGGAGTCACCACCAAGAGACCATTCTTCTGAGTCTGGTTCCTCCTTTATGTGAATATCTAAACAGAAAGAAAAAAGAATTGTTTCAAATGAGTTTGAGATGTGTAAATTTGACTGGATTTACATCCATATATGTTATAATTCTCTTTTTATATTGGAACATGCAGTTGATCAGCGTTCTAGAACATAATGTGCTCAGAAAAGGATAGTGACATGTTGTTTAGTATAACATTATGCCTAAATTTATCATTAGTATATCGCCCAACCCTAGGGACAAGGCATCTAATAATGAACTAACTAGGTTTGAAAGGACCATATTGGTTTCAGTCTGACTATATTACTCGTCTGAAAAAGGCACAAGAGAATAAAACTCATGAACTCATGAGCAGTATTACCTCCAGGACTGTCTGTGTCCTCAGTCTGTTGGAGCTGAATCCCGGTCTGGCCCACAGAGTTAACTGTGACTGTGTGTAGGTTGGGGATCTGCCCAGAGCTGATGCTAACAGGTGTAGAGCCCAGTGAAGCCCCCTGCCCAAGGGAGAATGTTTGCACAGGAGCTAATGTGATCTGCTGCGCTGGTGTTGTCTGGAGCTGCAAGTTCTGGAGGTTCTGAATACCCTGAACCTGAAGGGGGACAGCAGGCAACTTTTGGAATACCATATCACAAACAAAAAACAATTGCTATACTGAATATTATTTCAATATGTATTTGACTATTATATTTTGAATATCCACTCAGCATAGATTTAAGAAAGTCAGCGTAATCAATTTGACATTAAATATTTCAGGCACTAATATATCAGCCATCATTATTTATATGTTGTGAACAGCACTCTTGATTTATTTCATTCCCTACCTGGAAGGTCTGCCACTGTATCTGCCCTGATGGTGTGACGGTCTGTGCCTGAATGAGAAAGGTCCCTGGGTTTATGAGCTGTACGTTCTGTAGAGGCTGCTGGCCCTGAGCAGATATCTGCTGCTGGACCACTTGTCCATCACTAGTCTGGAGGGGCACCTGCTGTAGCTGAATCACCTGCTGCCCTGCTGACACTTGGCCTTGAGATAGGTAGCCCTCTGTTTGCTCGTGCACCGCCGCAGCCTGAGTCAGCACGCCTGTACCGTCTATCGTGCTGGTGGGCATCTGTGAAGATGTTGATGACGAGGATGACGTTGTAGGCACAAACATGTCTGTGGCTGCATTAGTGTTGTTGACCACTAGCGTTGGCTGTGATAACTGTTCTCTGGCTTTCTCTGAACTCTCTGAGCTTTCCACTGTTTGATTGGTCATGATTAGCTGTCCATCAGCAGTCACCCCTGTGGCTATTGTCTGAGCCCCAGACAGCCCCAGTGAGTCCAAATCTACACTGTTAATGGGCACAAAGGTAATATTACCAGGCAAGCCCACAGGCACATTAGCAACCACCTGCCCCTGACTGTTAAAAGTTGAGCTTCCCAAAGTGACTCCTTGGATCTGCTGGACCTGCCCAGGTTGTGCCATGAGGTTCTGGCTGTTGCTGAGAATGCTGGCTGATGCAGTACCAGCTACACTGATAGTCTGAGAACCGTCAGGGAGAATCTGGATCTGCCCCGAGGCATCCTGAGTCAGCGCAGCACCGTCCACCGTAGAAGCAGAGAAGCTTAGCTGTCCCTCTGCCGTCTGGATCTGAGGGATAACCTGGTAGTGGATGTTAGGCACTGCATTGGCAGAGGAGTCTGTCCCTGATGTTAACAAAATGGATTGGCTCTGTAGGCCTTGGAGGCCCTGAAGAGGAAGAACGTACTGCCCGTTGGAGGTAACTATGCCTGTGCTGGGAAGCTGAACAATACCGGACTCATCCTTGGACCCATCCCATCGTTCTGATGCTAACTGCACTGATGTGGAGTCTACTGCCTATGGATGAAGGGAAAAATATGATGTGTTATTGAGATGCCACAACGTTTGCAATAAAAATGGACCAACACTTCATAGTTATTACAGATCACAAAACAATTATGCAGAAAAGGTAATGTATATTTTAGTAAAATAAATGCAAGCGCTAAGAGGTGGCCCAAAATGTAAATATGTCATGCTCTTATCAATATTGTTAATTACACCAGTAAACAAAACAAAAATGTGCAAAAGGACCAGATTTGAAAGATGCCTGTGTTTAAAAAAAACCCAAAAACATGGTTTTTGATTCACACAATGTAAAGTCAAAACAAAAATGTACCTCTTCCTATCATTACATGGTTTTTGTAATGGGTTGATTATAACCCAAAAGTAGTCACCCCTTGAATGTTATGTTTATGCAGATATTGTATCTACCAGGCACTTTACCAGTATGACTGGAACCTTAAAATAAGCAAAGATTGACAGGTCACTGAGTGCAGAGCTTTGCCAGTTTTTAATTTGACTGAACACAGAAACTTAGTCAGGCGAAGTGGCACCTTACAGTCATGCATGCACACACCACAGCACAGCTCAGTGTGAATGATTATGATTAATTTTCTGCATTTAACCCATTCATCGAGTAAAGCAATGGGCAGCCCATGATGCATCACCCGGGGAACAGTGTGTGGGGATGGTACCTTGATCGAGTGTACCTCAGTGTAAAGTGTCCATCCGTCATATGGAAACTAACCACAGCACAGCACAGTGTGAACAGCACAAAATTGTTATCTGTATTTAGCCCAATCACCAAGTAAAGCAGCCAGGAACACAGCACCAGGGTGTGGGGTGCTGTGTTCCTGGATACGGTACCTTGTCATGGGTACAGTGGTACCAGGAGTCCTAGGATTCAAACCCACAACCTTCTGATTGCAGGGGCAACTCCCTAACCACTAGGCCACTAGCAGTCCTGGGTTAAGCCAAAAAGAATCGATCCTAAACATCATGTTTATGAAGCCGTAGTATCTACTAGGGACCACTATAAGTGGAACATTATAATGAGCGTTGTTGAGTACAGATATTTAGTACAGTGAGGTGGCCCCTTATAGTCATGCATGAACAGCCCAAAGCACACAGTGTGAACAATGTAAGATTTTTTTTTTCACCCAAGTGAAGCAGTGGGCAGTCCCTGGGGAGCAGTATGTGGGGACGGTACCTCAGTGGTGCCAGGGGCAGTCCTGGGATATTGGGTGGCTGATTTTGTTGTGTTTTTTTTAACTATTTTGATCCTGAGCAGCAGAGGCGGTAACTTACCCCAGCGGCGGCAGCACCGTTCTCCCTCTCGGAGGCCGGCGGGCCGAGCTCGCTGCAGGTGGCTGCCAACAGTGCGAGCGGTGACGGCTGCGTGTCCTCCCCACAATGGGCGGGTTTAAACACAGGGAAAGTGGGTGGCCGTTAGTGCGGAGCCACACAGGAAGTACCACTTTTTTCTACAACATTTTTCTGTTTTTTTTCTTTTAAAGAAACGTGTGAACTTCACAAAGCACCATGCATTTTTAAAAGCTCCAACAAACGCTGCCAGAGGAGCGAAAAGAAAAGAGACAAAACGGAGGACAGTACCTGATCTCCCCTGCTACCATCTTGCTGCGGAAACTCGCTCGGACTGCTGTCCACGTCTAAGGCGGCCATTTCCTCGGGGTTCTCGGGGCGGTCCGGAGAGAAGGCAGGGGAAACAGAGTGAGAAAGGGTGGGACGAGGCAAAACAGCTCAGACGGCCACACACACCAACACCGCCGCCACGGCTCTATTCTGGACGCGGTTGCATGGCACCAGAGCGCGGTTTAACGAACTCGACCGAGAGACACCCTGCTCCGAACGCGGAGCCGGCTAACCCTGCTAAGGCTAACAGCTAGCAGAGCTTAGCAACCTAGCCTGCATACTTAGCATTAGCTTTAGCTCGACCAGGGAGCCCGCTGGAGAAAACTCTGCTGAATTTTACATACCAGTCATCACGTGAGTAACTTTAATAGGTAAAAATAAAATCGGCTTAATTACACGCCGAACATGATTATATTAGTCGGAGGCGGGCTGCGATGGCTGATTCGAGTCTAATTTTTTTTTCTATTTTGATTGACGGTGCGGGAAACACAAAAGGTGGGGCTTCCACAGTGTTGACTGGGAAAATCACGTCACGCACAGGATGTCCCGCCGTTCTTCTCCAACACCATTGGCTGCCCTATCCGATACCTCCTCTTGTAATTGGATAAACCACGTGTCAATCACTCTCTTGACAACGCGACTTCCCGCTTCCACCCAAAACACAGGGGCACTATAGCCGAAGTGGTGTGAAAGTAAACAAACTCGTGTTTAAATAAAAATTTGGGATTTAAATCCTACAAACACCTGTTTAAACATAAGGACGGGAATGCCTAACGTCTTTGGCGTACACTAAATGTTACCTTTAGGGCCATTTGGGCTATTTATTTCCTGCCAGCGTGTTTATTGTAGTAGTGGAGGAAATTAATTATTTGCTGTGATAAATCCAGTCTTTGGACTAGATTCATCACACGGTGGACTAGAGGTGTACTAACATCTGTCCCTAACTTTCATTTACGTTTTTCTTCTAAAATCCAATTCAAGGAAGTGAAATGTTCACATTAACGTTTGTAGTTACTAGGTTTAACCTTGCATTGATAGGATATCAATGCCGTTTAAACGTGTGGACAGGGATGCCGCGTTTAGTTCCCATACCATTTTACTTTTAGGCCCATTCAGGCCATTTACTACCTTCAAGCTTGTTTATTGTAGTAGTGAGCTAGATATATGATTTGTAGAGAAGAAATTTGTTGTGATACATACAATATTTCCAGATTGACTTGCTTCTTCTGGCCCCAATTTGTATTTACGTCCTAGTTTACAGTTCAAGGCAGTGAAATGTTCGCATTAACCTTGATAGTTACTGAGTTAAAGCAGTTGGTACCCCTGTGTCTTGAAACAGCAAAAATAGGTTGTATGTTGTGTACTGAACTACTAAGCCTCCGATGATAGGAAGCAGAGCTGGAGGTGGCAGAATTGAAAATGTTACAGTTAGAAGTGATAAGGATTAACAGGATTAGGGATGATTTTTATTAGAGGGACAACTCTAGTTTGATATTTGGAGGAAAAGTCAAAGAGGTGAGATTGCATTTGGTTTGGACATATGCTGAGGACAGACTGAGTATGTTGGGAGAATGATGTTAAGGATGGAGCTGCAGGGAACAGGAGGAGAAGAAGGCCTAGTATGAGGTTTATGGAAGTGGTGAGGGAGGACATGCAGGCAGTTTATATGAGAGAGGAAGATGCAGGCGGAGGATGGGAAATGGAGAGGGTTGATCCGCTATGGAAACCCCTAAATGGGAGCAGAAGACGGTGACTGAACTAAGCAACATTACAACTGTTTAACATTGGCAGTAGTAATGAAAGTCACTATAATTGATAATGTTCCTTTGGTATGTTTTCATAGACCTAGTTCTCATGTCAGAATTTGTCTTTATTTTTTTCCTAATATTGAACGGCATTGCTTTTCCATTGTATCAGGATGCAGATGGATGGATTTGTGAATTTTTGTGTAGTAGCAGCTATTAAATGTGTGTTTGGGCTGTTTGTCTATGCCTTTATTCTGCATTTGTCCTATAGGCAAATTCATTTTACTGTTTTACATACAGCAATATAATGTAAACTAGACCAGACTAGGCCAGAGGTTTCTTAACCACTGCAAGAACCCAAGGGCTGAATCTCAAATGGCTCTATGCATGTGTGTGCACTGTTTGGGTGTAATAGCTCCTACGCACAAACGGTACATAATATGCACTGCCATTTGTTAGTTGGCAGCATATGTGCTATTCTCTCCTGGACATACAGTGTTATGTTTGAGTGTAGATGCCAACATTTTATAATTCACACGGTTGAGATTCAACCAGTAAGCTGCATTAATTTGTGTCCTGGGAATTACAAGTAAAACATCACAAGAAATTATGAAGAAAAGACTGCAAACCTATAAAGTAAAGACTTGGCTGACTGTAGGTTTTCATACTAAAAGAGCAGGAGTTCACTGGGTTCTACTTTTTTAATCTGTTCTTCTCAGTCCTGGTCATGAGCTCCTACTTTTTTGTAAAGAATACCTGCAGCCACACCAGCCCTTGGTGGTTCTGGTTAGACACCCTTGAGTAAAGGGGTATGACCAGGTGTGATGCAAATAAGCATGCTAATGTAATGGGAAGGTAAAACTGCCAGGGAAAAACAAACCATTCAAACCACTCCCTCTTTGAAACATGCTGGAAACAGTGTGCTACTGTAGCTTTAGCTTTTGAAAACCAGCTCATTCATTTCTTTGGTCCAGACAGTGCAAATCTTGAACTGAATCTACATTCGTCAACATGTGAACAGGAAATTGCTACAGATTATACTACTTTAAGTCTTCACAACAGTGTGGGAGGTGTAGGTGTATCCGTGACGGATGGGACTAAATACTAATTTAATTATTTAATGTGCTTTTAAAGAAAAATGTGGGGATCCCAATGGTTTATTTGTAGTTCCATTAAAATATTCTAACTGCTTGATTACGTAAATAATAAAGGAACAATCAAACAAATGAAAGTCTCAGTTGTCTTAATTTTGTACATCATAAACGGGGGGTTATGACACAGTTTCGTTCTTAGGATAGTGGTGTAAGTCAAAACACACCTTAGCCTAAGTGATTTACCGATCACAGTTGTAAAATCATATTCTACATAAAATCACATCTAAAGGACATAAATATACTGTACTGCGATTTTATCAGTCCAAAATGGGTTTGGTAAGCATACTGACTCATCGCCGTTTTACTGTGTATTCTTCCACCATGCACAACAGTCTAGTCCTGGGCGTGAGCATCGTGAACTTGAAACGCATGTTGAGACTGTCGTAAGGCCGCAAACCTAATGTTTATAATTGACATCTTGGCCATTTCTCACCCAGAAGACTTTTTTTGTACCATAGAAGTGACTTTTTCCACTATTAGTATTTATCAGTTATTATATTGTCTGTACAAGTCACATTTCACACCTATATTATTTTAATAATCCAATCTTTGCCTATAACACAAAGTTGAAGAAACTTACTCACAGCGACGGACGGCCAGGCAAAACTACACAGTATGGCCAAAAGTACATGGACACCTTACACTTCACCTATATGAGCTTGGACACTCCAACCCCATCACACCTTGTGTTGCTAAAACAGCTTCTGTCTCCTCTGAAAGGTCTTTTTATAAGATTCTGGAGTGTGTCTGGGGGAATTTTGTGCTCATTCAGGCAAAAGAGCATGTGTGAGTTCAGGCACTGATGTTGCGCGAGAAGGCCCTCATCACAAATGTGTTGTCCAGTGAGGCTGAGGTCTGTTGTTGCTCTTAGATTATTTTGTTTCACAATATTAGCACTTACAGTTGACTGGGGCAGATCTAGCAAGGCAGACATTTACCAAAGTTGCAAAGGTGACATCCTATGATAAAATCGCTTAACTAATTAATGAGACCCATTCTATTGCCTGTGTTTGTCTAAGCAGACAGCACAGCAATGTGCTTGATTTTATACACCTGAGAGTGTGGCAGGGGAAATCTTATTTAAATTGATGTGTTTATTTTTCTGTACTTAGGGTGGAAGGATAATGTGAAACAACATAGAATTGTGTTGAATTATAAATTGTATAGAATTGATCAGACTAGCCCTGCTGCCTTTTACAATAATCCCAAATATGTGGTAGGTTGTGATGCACTCATGCTAGTTTTGGCTGAAACTTTAGTTGTAGTATATATATATATACAGTCATGTGAAAAAATTAGGACACCCTTTGAAAGCATGTGGTTTTTTGTAACATTTTTAATA
>JBBIGB010000002.1:12606677-12624592 GCA_037577075.1 Alestopetersius hilgendorfi
TTGTTTCATTTTTAAATTGTATTCAAAATATCGTGATACATATCGTATCGTGAACCCAGTATCGAAATATGTACCGTTTCGTGACCTGGGCATATCGTTACACCCCTAGTATTTAGGCTTACTGAAACTGAGATTAGTGGTTTTCAACCTTAACCTAAATTGTGTTTACTAAACACCTAGTAAGCATGATCACTGTGTTCCTCTAGTAAAAGAAAATGTGTTTCTTTGCTTCCTCTGTGTACTATATCATGCTGCTTCATTGCTGCTCTTTTCTTAATGACAGTAAGAGGAAGAGGTTTTGGAAAAGAGAGGTGTTGTACCAGACAGACTTGTGGCAGGTTAATGGCACAGGCTCATGAACTGTATTATTTTGTAACTTATTTTGTAACTGTGGTGTCATCGATGCTCTACACCTAAATGCACTCAAACTGGGTACGCCGATCTTTGCACACACAGGATCATGATATAATCTGGCCGAGGATCTTGGTGATATTCTGTATATGACCGGATGATCAGGGGATTCTACTAACACATGTTATATTATCTCTTTCTCTTAGTAGGATGACCACTGGATTTGGAGATTGGCTCATCCAAGGGCTGAAATGTATCCAAAGGGTTGGTTTGGACCAACACAGAGCAAAATACTGTGATAGATATGTGCTCAGTCAAGGCTTTGCTGGTTGCCAAGTTGTGGAAAAGGAAACTGTAATCTGCAACAGACTTAGGTTAGTGGGAGTAGTTGTTCTCCAGACTACCTGCACTCTGCAGGGCAGTCAAAGACAGGTTTCAACAGCTCAGTAAACTGATCAAGTAACTATGACTCCTTGCGCTGCTGTTTCCTAATTGCTTTAGCTTGTTCCCCTACCAGATAGTAAATGTATAACAAATAATGCAGAATTCTGTGTAAGATAAATGTAACATTGCTGTGGAAATACTCCAGTATATGGGTGCTGAATTCTATATCATGAAAAACCAGACATGTCTTACAGAAGACGATGAGTGGAGCTGGTATCGCCTCCTCTGTCATGTTAGTGTTGCAGTTGAGGCCGGTATTTGGTTAAATGTGATGTTATACATGCAAGCAAAGACATCGACATTGTTCCTAATTCCTAATTTAGAAGCTGTCCTTGTTTGCTAACTACAATTGAATGCTTACCTGCATCCATCCTATAGTTGCAAAGTCTTCCCCAAAGACACAGAACACAGAGTCAAGTTGCAAATACATAAGATTAATTCAGAATGATAATTCAGATTATCATTGACAGACACAAGGGAAGCCAATTGCTCTATACTTGACCATGCTATTACTATAAGAGTGCGTAAACAGTTATTTAGCCTGCAGGTGAATTATGTGCCCTGTGGTCTATAATAGGCTTGTTCAAATATTTAAGCTAAAATTAGACTCTTTTTATCTTTTCAAACTCCTTGTCAGACATTAGCTACAACTGGGTAAGACCCAGTGCGCACTAAACACATACAGAGATGGTAAAGGAAGAGGGAAAAAGTAAAGGGAAATCTCCACAATTAGTCCTTTAACGATGGGTCTGAGTAGGCCTCTGTGAAGACTGCTCTTACGAGGCTGCGGCGCCATGGCAAGCCACAAGGAAGACTGTAAAAGCGAGCAGGGGGGAAGGGGGGCTTCAGAAGTCAAGTCTATCTGGCATTTAACATTTTACTGCTCCGCTTTAGTTACTGTATGTTTGGAAGGCCCATTAGCAGGTGTGTCTTTACTGTCTGACCTAACAAAGGCCTTTATCTTTAAAGGAGTCATCAGCATCCAGACTGGGTCTTTTCTCAATGAAAACAGTCTAGCCACGCATCAGCGCTTGTAACATGTACACACAACTCTCACACATTCACATGGACGTCACATACACATACATACACACCTCACTCTCATACACAAGGATATAATCCAAAAAGGCTGAAACAAAAACAGTGAATTAAAATAATTAAACTTGATCATTTTTATCATTAGCTGTAGAATGTTTGACCTTATGTTGTAGAATGTGAACACATGAATATATGGTCTTTTCCCATTGATCTTTTTTTCTAACTTGGTCTAACTTGATTTTTGAGAAATCTTTCAATCTTCCATTAACATTTATTATTTTAAAAGTTGTACTAGTAAGGTGTTGCTAACAGAGTTGTAACAGAATTATAAAACATTAATTTTATCTTATGGGGAAAAAAATATTGACACATTTAAGACTGATGCAGATAATGTTCCTGCTGCAACTTCAGTTGATGATGGCTAGAAGATCATGTGATCGACATCATTCACTCAAATTACAGTGCTCAGTGGCAGTTGACTTCCTTTGCAAGTATTCACACGTAAAAAGGGAAGAGAACATCTAGATCACTTGCATTCCTTGGCTCGCTTTTAAGAGCTTCCACACAAATACACTGCTGCAATTGCTCTGGTATTCAGAGCCATAAAAGCTACTTTACGAGTCTGTCAAAAGAAGCCATTTACCTCTGTCTTCAGAACAGGAAAATAATCTAATAATACTCAAGTATAATACAGTGGACTGGGTATATTTGAGGTGCAGTTTACACAGGTACTTGGCAGATGTTGTAAACAAGACAGCTCCATATTGTGTAACTTTGAACCCTATGACATTTAAACGAAAAAAAACCCATTCATTTTACTATGCATATGAACCAAAATAATACTAATCAATGATGATTCTTCATCTGATAAGACAAATGCAACCTGTCTTATCTATTAGTGGCAACCATATCTCTATGAAATGTAATAGCAAAACATATCAATTCACAAAGATAACCAAGGTCATTTCTTCTGAAAAACTTAATTAGCATAATATTAAACAGAGTGAAACAGAGGGAATTGGTAATGCGGTGAGAGCCTCCACCTGATAGGGAACATAACCTTTCAAACTAGCTCCAGGATTTATGCAGGCAAAGAATAGATGGATCAGGACAGGCCTAGATTTCATTAGCTTTGAGAGACAATAATGGTTTTCGTTCCTCTTTCATTTGAGCCCACTCTTTCTGTCATTTCTCCCGGCACGGTGAGTCTGAGTGGAGCCTGATTGAAAGGAACCATCATATGCACATCACTGTTGCCCCACATCATTCAGAGAACAAACCGTTTTAGATCCTTAACTACAGCAGCAGCACTGATTGCTCAGGCACCGGCAATTTCCTAACCAACCACCACCTGAACAATGATGTGTTCAGCCCTCTTCTCCCCAGCCTTTCAGAGGAGGAATCATTTCACAGTTTGGAACGAGATCTCCATAGCAACTCCTCTTTGAGGGGTTTAGAATCACCATCCAGTAATTCTATGATCATCAGGCACAGCCATTCCCAACCGTTCTTTTCACAGCGGCCACAGAGGGGAAGGGGGGTGTGGGTGAGGGGGAGGAAGTGCTGAAATTCTACAGTCTATTTCAGGCAATTCATCTAGCCAGTCTCCATTAGAATTCAAAATATTTCGACCTTCAATCAAGGAGCGTTATGTGGAGCTGTTGTGATCTCCAGTCAAGACGAGCAAACGTTTTAGTCTAATCACCCAGGACAAGTGGAGGCAGACAGAGGCTCCTCAATTGGAGACAAATCAAAATGCTTATTTTAAACGCTGGCAACGTCTCAACACACACCACAAACACACAGCCCTGGATTTAGACCCCTTCCTTTCTTTGTGTCTGTCTGTAAATGGATCTCAAAATATAGTATATTTGCTCAGTGACTATAATCATGTTTCTCATTATGCTTGCAGAGAGTGTAAATGCATCATTGTGTACTGTAAATTGCACAGATTTTATTCGGTTGTACACCTAAACCACTGTCCAAGGCAACCATTTGCTCTTTGGCTAGCACAGCTCTGTCTGAAACCAAGTGCAATATTCACATACAGTACAGAGCACATATGATAACAGCAGTCCTGTTGTTTCTCTTTTAAACGATACATTCTGACCACTCCAGGACTTTGCTCATGCTCTTGGCATATTGTGCATGGACTATATTTCTAAAAACATTTTAAAGTCATACTTTAGGATCTCACTGGAGTACTTGGTTCATTCTGACGTCACTTTGCAATGCACAACTCTCCCACCAGTCCCTGCTGCCTTGATGTGCATGAACAGTGAAGCCAAGTGACAATTCACTTAGGTAGTCAAGATGATGAGCACTCAATGAGACTAAAGTGAAAGCTGGGATTATAGCTTGACAACACTTTACATCACACAGCAGCAGACTGCACTTGTTAACCTTCATTTTAAACTGTGCGGATGGAAGGTATAAAAATAAATCACACTACTGACAGAAAAACAGAGTCTTCCCACAATAAATAGGCAACCCCAGCACTGTTGCTGTAAACTATGCAAAAAATTCTATGGTGACAGATTGTTATCATCCCAGGGGTAGAAAAATGTATCATTATATTACTATAGCCACAACAGAGGGAAAAATCCCTGAGCACACTATATGAAATATGAAATTCAGTGAGCCTCCGACAGCTAGCCACTGTAATTCAAGACTTTGTGGTTATGCTTTCAACCAGCCACAGCAAGGCATTTCCATATAGCATGTTGTTTTTATTTCTACCCCCTGCTATGGGTAAACATAGGAGGATTTCCCTGATTGTCCAACATTATTTCTGCAGCTTTATCAGGGATAGGGCACCAAAAATAACAACCTTTCTCCTTTAGGCTAAGCTATTCCACAGAGACTATTCCACGTGCTTCTAGCTATGAATAGCCGCACACAGGTGCTGGTGTCACTAGTGATTAGTGAAAAGGAGGGTTTGGAGGAGCCAAGCATAACAGCAGCGGTTCAATTGATCAGCCACATCCAGGCCATGTGAAAATGTGTGCTGTGGCATTTTGGCTGCTGCAGATATTGAGCAAGAATAACAGGTCTGGATGAAAAGAAGCTGTAAATGTGTACCAGACTGAGGCAGCTGGGAAACGGAGAGGGTTTCTACACTCAAGGAACAAGGCAATGTTACATTCCTCACCACTGAGGGAAAACCCAGTAAATGGCCTATGTGAGTGGGAATGCAACGCCAGAAATATTCATCGATAAAATTTAATAGAATAGAATAGAATAGAATAGAATTCAAGTGTCTATAAGTAAGAGGACACAAGCCTTTGTTCCTTTCTTCCCTCGCTTATACTCATAGAGCATTTATGCCTAAAATGTGCCCCTTCTGTAAGCTCTTAGAACATGAAGCGTGCTGGGGAATCAGCTTTCAGCATCCAGTCTAATAGTTTTTGGAAGCATGTGCTGAAAGTATATCCAGTGTTTATACAGACATTTCAAAGCCATTAGATGGTCAAAATGAAAAAAGGCACAAGCAGCACTGAAAAAAGTTCCAAAACTAAACCTACTCTTATTATAGATGGCTAAGCATGAGGCTGCAGATCCAGTCTGACTGCGGCCTGGTTTCAATCACTGTTAAACAACTTTCTGTCTGTCCTTACAGCCACCTGAACTGCCAGATAAGAACACACTGATTGTAAGGCAACATAGTTCCTTCACCATTCTACTATGAAGAGTTTGTACATGATCTTAAATTTGTCTTATATTATATTTATTGTGCTCTTCTCACTCTCTGGGTTTGCATGGTGTTCCAATAAACACTTTCTGAGGGATACAGGCTGTACTCTTTTCTTCACACAGAAAATATTCGCAGAGCTCAAAATCAATAGGGAAGATTTTTCTGGTTCATGTGACATTGGTTTCACATACCAGTAAATACAAATCCCCTCTCACCTTCTTGTTAGGCGCTCTGGCACGAATTCAAACGCTAACAAACACGGCATTCACATGAGTGGGGCTGAGTTATAAGTCATCTCCCAGTTCTTTGTACCACGCTCCACACATTTTGGCAAACATCTGAAGCAAGAAAAAGCGTGTTCTCACTACCATGTAATCAGACAATATAAAAGAAGTGCCCTGGATGCTGAAACATGTACCATCTGACACCGGATAAAACATTTCTATAATTACAAAACAAAGGCTGAAATTGTTAATGGTTAAGTGGTGGAGCAACCACTTATTCTCAAAGGAATCTGCTTTAGGAAAACAATGGTAGGTCAAAGCAGAGAGCTGTAAATTCATAAAAGAAAAGTATCTGTTTTATGCTTTGGTTTTCCACCACTATGCACAAGCAGTGTTTACGACAGACAGAATGAACAGAGCTGATTTTAGTTAAATATACACCCTGCCTGCAGTATGATGATGAAGACCATGGACCCACAACATTTTTGTATCGTTGGTCTCACATAGCACAAATCAAATGGGAGAAATTAAGAACATCCTTGAAGTGATTTGTTTCTCCAGTTTGGACAATGATTCCGCATGCCTGTGTCTTCCAGCTCTATTGCCTTTGTATTAGTCTGGCAAAAACAATACCTTCCTGACTCAGGTCTGTATTACAAACAGTACCAGAATTACAGCCTTTTACTGCAGCCAGTGGAAAACATGAGAAAAATGACCTCCCAGTCACCATGCTACATATGTAAACTCCATACACACAAGGAAAAGAACATGTTCCAGGAACCTCATGAAAGCCTGGGGAGCCTTCAGGAGCCACAGACGCTGTCTGTCACACTGGGGCCATTCAGTAACTACTGGAAAATGGCATTGGACCTGCAGTGACACCCTCATTACTGTGTCCAGCAGTAATCCGGAGCAGAGAGGCCCCGAGAACAATAAGAGTAAATGCTCTGTATTGTAACCCTGTCCGCTCTGCCTCTCTGTCTAAACATCGCACAGCCACTAATCAGAGCTCTTCTCATATAATGGGAAAGTCAATAGCCGCATACAATCAGTAAACAAATTTGGCTATTTTTAAAAAGAGCCTCTGTCTCCATTTTAGAGCTGGCAATTTAAATTATTCTACCGTGTAACACCTTAATTGTATAAGACAAAGACAATGTCGAGAGCACAAAGGAGCTGGGAGTGGAGCGAGAGCTACACGTAATTTCTGCGCTGCCATGCAGAGATGACATGTGATAAGCATTCTGCATTGCCGAGGGCTGTTTTTCCGATGCCAAATGACAGTTTGTAGTTAGTTGCCATAATAAGCCTGAGACAAATTGTTTGTCTTTAAGTTGTTGCAAATGTCAATCTCTTAATGAAGATAAAGAAATACAGTGAGGAGCATATCAACTACAAGCCATCTAAAATTGTGCTCTCAGATCACTTTATCGGCAGCACAACAATCGTTTTCATTTACCACATTTGAACTGAAACGGTTACCTCTCAAAGATATTGATCTTTTCACGTCGCATTGTTCATCATCCGCTTCATTTGGGAACAGAACGTGCCACTGTGTCTTGAAAAACATTCTAATGTTTTCTTTGAGATGTGAATGCTATAGAGAGTCTCTGATGGGACACTGAAACTCTACAAGCCGGCAAACATGAGGCCTTTGCTGATAGAACTGCAAACAATGTTTCTCGACAGTTGTGTGAAACATCCTAATGAGTCATACTGACAGAAAAGAAGCAGTAAAACTGAGATTGTAAATGTGTGGCTCATGAAACAGTCAGGTGTAGGTGTGAATGTGGAACAGGTACAGTCTCATCCCAACCAGAGCAGACAGATGTTCATCAGCATGACTCAACATTAAGCATAAAACTGTAGCGTGACTGAGAGCCTTTACATACCTTACACACCCTTAAACACGAACTTACGCATATACATTACACATACTGTATGCAACCTTTTGGCAAAATGAGAACAAAATAATAAAATGTGCAGAGTCTAACATATGTATGAGACTTCATTTTTTTCATTTCCGGTGTATAGTCACCCAAAACCTCACAAGATCTACAGCTTAAGGGAAAGTCAAACTGGTGTCAAAGAAGCACACATCTACCGTTATTTAAGGTTTGGGAATATTCTGTAAATTATACATATTTTTTTTTTAATTTATTTCCCACAGCATCATATTTGCCATTTATACAACTCACAGATTACTTAGAATAAATTCTGACATTTGTCATTCCTCTGATTTGACGGAAAACATAATGAATGAAGACAATAAACTTGGAGTCAGAGATGTGACTAATATATCTTTAGATTTTCAGGCAAGACAGACAGTCTGACAGACAAACGGACAGGCAGACAAGACCTATACCTTGTAGGTCTGTGTGTTGTACAAGGGAAATTGCAGTGCTGGTAGGGAGGGTATGTTGCTTTCATCAGGGTCAGTGGTGCAGAAGGGGAAGCGTTCAGATGCAGCTCACTGTTCAGGCAGAGAAAAGGCTGACTTCCTGAAAATAAAGACACAGCACACAAGCTGACATAACCTGCAACTGTCTCCGAACGCACCACTGCTTCCAATATTTTGTGCGGAAACCTTATAGACATTATCCAACATTTTCACACAATGTTCTTTCTGTTTGAAGACAATTAGGCATTTCACTCTGATCCGCTAAAATAAATACAAAAAAGCGCATTTATCTTATAACACTAAGTCCAATAACAAGGTCAGACAATCCCATAATAGATCAATTGCGGTTGGGGTGCAGAGGCAAATTGCTATTGTGGCAGATTTAAGAAGACAGAGTGGATCTTAAGGAACACAACCCCATGGTGAGCTCAACGAGAGATGTCTGCAGCTTTGTGAAAGGAGCTGAAGAGTCCTTCACTCTGTAAGGCACGAATATGAGTGCAGTAATGGGACGGCGGTTGAGAGCAGCCCAGGGCGTTCCATCTCTACCTCACCTGCTGCTTGGGATTTAAATGATTGGCTGGTAGAAACTCAAAATCCAACAGGGATAAAATTACTGCAGATTGAGGCTGAGTTTTTTTTTTACTATTGAGGGATTATTGTGTCTCTTATCCAAAAATATTTCAAGGGCACTTTGAAAGTGCCCTTTGAGATACTGGGGAAACACTTTAGAAACTAGACACAAATACGAATCATTAAACACTTTTTTCACCTTTTTTGAATGATTTTGAGAGTGAATGACTACACTACTGCATCTCTGCTGAAGAATTTCAGCTAATAAACTCTTCTTGTAAACATGAATCAGAGCAATGGTTATATAAAATTATAGGTGAGTGGGGAATTAAGGCCCCTTGGCTTGCTACACATTCAAAAGCAGGACCATGAGGTGTCCATTATGCACGACAACTGTTTACTGGAAGATAAATAGTAATGGTAGCCAACATTGTACCCAATTTCAGTAAATGTATGTCTTGTATTATAGTGCATGAAATGTCAACTTGATTTCCTTAGTAATTCCAGGTTCTTTCTCATTGCTACCCCTTCACTAACATAGGACTACCAATGTAGAATCAACTCTATCCTGAGAGACTGCAGTCCAGCCAAAACCCTATTGGGAAGCTCCATTTCTAACAGATAAAGCAGAGATTATCACAAGTGGACTGTCACCAGTGTCCACAACTCCCACCCATCACTCTCAGGCAAAAATTACAGACAAGGGCAGCATCGTGTAGCGCCAGAGCTGTTGCAGCACAGTAAACTAAAGGAATTTTTTTACACCAGGCACCTGTAGACAAGTGTGTTTATCTGACACAGGTTTCAGTAACCTAATTGGCTTGCCACTGTTTTTTTCTGTTATAGAAGTAATAGACAGATATGTTGAGCCTAGATATTGAAGGTCTAAATACTAATAGATATTACAATCACCAATGGACATTGACAGGTCTATATCACAATAAATAACCAGATAAAGTGAGCATTGTACAACTTGCTATCCATGTTGCACAGCTTCATCATTATGTTAAGATCCGGTCACCACCATTCGCAAACCCATTTCATGAGGTCCATCGTTTTATTTTTATATATAAAATAGATTTTGCTGGAGCTCAGTGCACTTACAGTCATCGAGGCTCTTCATGTGGCCTAATGCAAATAATAAATTGCCGTGCATGCATTAATTAGCATATAATCCCGCTCTCGTTTCATTGTTACATTCAACACGGGAGAAAATAGCAGACATTATTCTTTGGACACACCCCAAAATATGTCCCACATGCTGAGCCATTCGCTGAAAAACAGGTCAGCACGGGGAATTTACCGCACTGAATTAAGCAGCATGCAGGCTGATGAGGTGAAGCCCTTAGTCGTAAGTGCTAAACAGAACGTCCGGGTACTGGAAAGGTCCCAAAAACACTGTCCCAACAAAAGTATGGAGACTGTGGGAGCAGAGTGATATCTACGTCTGTTCATTTCAACAGCTGACAGCAGGCTTTAACACAAACACACACACTCGAATCAGAAATACATCTAGGAATGTATCTGTTTAAACCTGTTCACTGTAAATATATTTGAATTTAAACATTGTAAACGTGTTAACCTCATGTCACATTCTCCAGCCAAGCATTTGGTGGAAAATAGAAATTTTGCAACATGTGTTTATATACAGTAACACAGATATTTTTGTCTTAAAAACTAATTATTAAAACTGTCAAAGTTAAAGTCCTCGGTCGATTACTTTATATTTTCAGGCTGTTTGGCATCTTTACAGACTAAGAATCTGTGAATTCAAATTAAAATGTGAGGCAGATGTACAGTGTTTGTATAAAAAACTGAATTGACGCTGAGATTTTGCTTCTTCTCGCGTCAGCACGCCTGCAAAAAAGGAGGGGGTGATGTGACAGTTTATTAGTCTGTTGTTTATGAGCACTAAAGATTTCCCACATCCCGCCACGTCTGATCTGCGTGTGTATGACGAAACGCACCCTCATTCCAATCAAGCATTTCAATCGCGATCAGCCTTCACACGCAGAAACGAGCTCTCTCCTCCTGCCACTGACTCAAAAAGGAGCCAGAGCTTCGACACTTCAGTGATCTACCATTTCTCTTTTTTAATTCCTTTAACACGCGTTTAAAGTGATAAACGCGTCCAGCACAGCTCGGTTAGACATAAGACAGAAAATAATAATAACAATAATAATAATAATAATAATAATATTGTTGATGTGGCCTTGTTTTAGGTGCGAGGAGCAGCGAGGCGGATCGGCCGGAGGACCTGTGGATAACAGGGATTTAAGTTTGGACAGATTAGTTAATTATCCACAAATGCGCTTTTCCTCTTAAGGGTGGGGACAAATTAATCCCAGGCTGCAAACAAAAAAGGGCCCCGGTGCAAAAGCCCTGCGCTCTGTGCAGGAAGGGCAGCTGAAATGGGGCAGATTTGAAGCCCGGGACCTTTTGTAGGAGGGCCACTTTAACGAATAGGTGCGGATTAATCATTTATCTCTAGCTGCTTAAAGGCGTGATGGATGCGGACCGTCACTCACACTCAGCACAATGGATGCAGAGCGTTTTTTTGTTCTTGCCAAATAAATCATTCGCATTGTTTAAGGTACATTGATCAGTCTAATGACTTGTAATAGGTTTCTAATTGCCACAGACAACTGCTCGCCAGGTAGGCCAGCCAGCCTGGTGGCTCCGGAGTTTTATATCAAATCACATTTACACACATAATATTTATTTATTCATTATTTTATGTCAAACATGCATATTTATATTCAAATGAATAAAAATGGCGATTTTGTTTTTTTAAAAAAAACCCATGATATATTTACACACTATCTATATTAATAACATTCATTCATTTCACAAGAATTAAATAATCGGATTTAATCGTAAGAATTCGTATATATATATATACGAAGTGCTGCAAGGTTTTTGTGATAAGTGCTGTCTTTCTCTACCCATGTAGCAGATCATATGATTTGCCAGGCATTTTTGGTGGTCGGATTTATCCACTGTGGTCCCAACTCTCTTAACAGACTTCCTAAACAATTTGCAAGCGAGCAATTAAACAAGTCTTCAGAATCTGTCGAGTCAAAATCTGAAGTACGAAAACACCCCCCCAAAACTCATATCAAATTCGTTCAAGAAATCTGTATTCATAAGATTTGACACCACAATTAATTAAGAGGACGCGAACAAGTGTAACGTGGAGAGGCAGAGAGAGAGCGGGAGAGAGAGAGAGTTGCACACTGCTCACTCAAATGTGTTTACGCCTAACGGATATTTAATAGTGTTAATTGTTTCCCTGTCAATTTACAGTGATTGCAGAAATGAGGCGATTTTGCAGGCTCCACCATGCGGATTTGAATATTTTTTTTTAGATTCCCCTCTCCATAGGAGGGATTTAAAGCACAGCGCTTTGGAGCAAATTGCGCCCGGGCTGCCTGGCACCGCTCAGCCTCTATAATGGAGCATTATTTGGCAATTTTGAATACTGTAATGCACAGCTTTCGACGAGGCCATTTTCAAGAAAATTGCTTTAACTTTTAAAGGGATGATGATTCACTCCAAAGCAGGCCATTGTTAAATCATGCCATTACCCTTAACTGTTTTTAACAAGCAAACGAACACATCGGTATAATGCATTGATCTTCATATAACAAAAAAAAAATACAAAATAAATAAATCCTACGGACAGAGAAGAAAAGAAAAAAATAAAAGAGCTGAAGATGGATGTGGACATGAATGAATGTATTCCGGTGTTTCAAACTAAAAGAAAAAAAAAACACCTGAGACGCGGCACGAGTTATGTCCGTTTTTAAATCACGTTATTTTTAGAGTGGTTTCTTAATAACACCGGTTCCTTCTGAATGCTCTTACCATTTTCTACGTGTGAGGTAAAAGGCAGTGTGTGAGTGGGAAATGTGGTAAAGGAGGATTTGTCTTCACGCGCTGTTTTGCTGAAGGTATTTAAAAAGGAGCGCTACTGGGAGCGCACGCGCGCACCAGCCAACACACACACACCACACACACACACACACACACACACCACACACACACACACACACACGCCTCTAACACCTGTTGTGAGATCAGTAATTCCCCCCAGATTTCCTCAACCTCGCGGCTCTAACAGTGACTGTCAAATACTGTACAAACGTCCACATTTCAGTCATATTTTGCAAAACTCAGCAAATGTAATGCAAAGGTACGCACTGTTTCAGCTGTCTCAAGTCACATACGGACGACACTCATCCTAAAATAACATTAGAAACACCTCCCTCAAAAATGCAAGACAACCACTTGGAAAAAAGGCAGGTTCCGGTTTACTAAATCACTATTACTGAAATCGCGGATACAGTTGTTCGCGAGTCTTTCTCAACAGCCTGGCGACATCAAACATTTTAAGACATGCACAAAACAAACAGGAGTCTCTTACCACGGTGGATGCCGGACTTATTAAAAACCAAATTGAGCTCAGCCCTAGTGTGTGTATGTGTGGGTGAAGATACTGCGCCTTGACGGCCACATATCTATAAATATATAAATATAAAGCCGTGTAAAAAAGAGCAGATCGCTCGGAGCCTGACAGTGGGATCGGTAGCTCAGTTTATTGATTGACACGCTACTTTAGTATTTCTGTCAGGGACGCGCCTCCTATTGGCCGAGCTCGAACTGGGCGCGCAGGATCCGGGGCGCTGATTGGCTGAGAGAGGTGGCCGGCTGTACTTGAAAGAAGGCGCTGGGTACAACAGTGTAGAGAGGGGAGCTGAGCCTGGGGACAGACGGAGAGCAGCACAGCGCCCTGTCCCACTCAAACTGTAGCACAGCAGCACCAGGGTCCCGCAGCATCCAGCGAAGAGAAGGCCCGGGCTATGGCTACGTCTATACTTGGGGTGAGTGGACGAAGCGTTTGGGTTTAATTTTTGCGCCTGACGCTTGTGCTTGTGATTTTTTTCTGCGCGTTTCCTGAAACTTCAGCGTATTAACTTCAGCAGGCTTAGGCTCCTAATACATGAGGAATAGTATTACTGTAATGTTATTGTAATTTTATTTGACATCGTAGTATAAGTTACAGGATCATTTTTAAAATCGAATTTATATTGTTGACAAACATTTACCCTGCTTAAACTTTTTAAACGCTACAAGTGTGAAGTGCAATTGCTTTCCTACGCAAACTTTCTTTGCTTTAAGCGCTTTCCTTTTTACCGAGCAGTTAAGAACAAACTTCTGTGTTGTTGTACAGGAAGAGCCTCGCTTTGGGACTACCCCTTTAGCAATGCTGGCTGCGACCTGCAACAAGATTGGCAACACCAGTCCCCTCACCACGCTGCCCGACTCCAGCGCCTTCTCCAAAGGAGGATTTCACCCGTGGAAGAGGTCTTCGTCCAGTTGTAACCTGGGATCCAGCCTGCCGGGCTTCAGCGTGGCCACGAGCCGGAGCGGCTCGGGACTACCGACCACGACGGGCGCGAGCAGCAGCGCCTTCTGCCTGGCCTCCACGTCCCCTACCTCGTCCGCCTTCTCCAGCGACTACAGCAGCCTGTTCTCCAACACGGCGGCCGGAGTGAGCTCGCAGGACTCGGGCCAGTCGGCCTTTATCTCCAAAGTGCATACGTCCGCGGAGACGCTGTACCCGCGCGTGGGCGTGGCGCACCCGTACGAATCGTGGTACAAGTCCGGCTTCCACTCCACCATCTCGGGCGACGTGGCGAACGGCGCGAGCTCGTGGTGGGACGTCCACACGAGCCCTGGCTCGTGGCTTGACGTGCAGAACCCGGCCGGCTCGCTGCAGACGTCGCTGCACTCTGGCACACCGCAGGCCATCCACTCACAGCTGAGCGGCTACAACCCAGACTTCCCGGCGCTCACGCACTCGGCCTTCAGCTCCACGGGCATCAGCCCGAGCGCGTCGCACCTGCTGTCTACCGGCCAGCATCTGCTGGCGCAGGACGGCTTCAAGACCGTCCTCCCCGCTTACACGGACACGTCTGCTGCCGCCAATGCCATGATCTCGGGCGCGGGCTCGAGCATCGCCAGCTCCTCGCGCTCCTCCCGGAGATACTCGGGACGGGCCACATGCGACTGCCCCAACTGCCAGGAGGCCGAGCGGCTGGGCCCGGCGGGCGCGAGCCTGCGTAGGAAAGGACTGCACAGCTGCCACATCCCGGGCTGCGGCAAGGTATACGGCAAAACGTCGCATCTCAAAGCGCATCTGCGCTGGCACACCGGAGAGAGGCCGTTCGTGTGCAACTGGCTCTTCTGCGGCAAGCGCTTCACGCGCTCTGACGAGCTGCAGAGGCACCTGCGCACGCACACGGGGGAGAAGCGCTTCGCGTGCCCAGTCTGCAACAAGCGCTTCATGCGCAGCGACCACCTCAGCAAGCACATTAAGACACACACGGCCGGAGGGGGCGGCAAAAAGGGCAGCGACAGCGACACCGACACGAGCAACCTGGAGACCCCCAGGTCCGAGTCCCCTGAACTGATCTTAGAGGCGGTGAATCCACGAGTCACGGTCAAAGAGCAGCAATCTCCTCACCACGAGTCCTGACTGACACCCACCACAGCTCAGCTGACCACACACACATACACACCCCTCTCCTCACCCACTACTGCTAGACTGTGACAGCTAGAAACCGGAGAAAGAAAGGGGTCAGGAGTTTCATGAACTCTTCTGGCGATGGTTTATGCCTTTCCTTCCTTTAATTTCTTTTGTTTCCCTTTTTTTTTGGAGTTTCATAAACTCTTCTGGCGACAGTTTTATTCGTTGGTTTATTTTTCCTTTTTAAATTTGAAATAGGAAAACAACCAACTTTTTTCAACCCCAGCTCATTAACTGGGATATATATATTTAAGCCTAAACGTGGTTATTTCTATGCTGTGTCGACACGTTTGCAGGACGATCGAGCGGTTTAAATGTAGGCGATTTAAAAGGGGTTGTTGAATATCTTTGCTTTATCCTTTGGTTTGGATCGGAGCGCAAAACAGTGACCCCGACCGAACAGTGCTGGAAAACTGCGAGCTGAGCTAAACTGTGTAGATACACCCACAAACACCATCATTTCCCCTCCCCTGTAAATGTTCCTTATGACTGTTTTGTGGTGGATCCTGAAATTCAGGGAATTTTCTTTACTTTCGACGCACTTTGTGGATGTCAGTATGTATGTAACACAGCTATTTAAATTCAGTTATTCCTTTCTTTACCTTGCTAAAAATATATAAATGTTTAATTGTATAAAGTCTCGCGTATAAGGCTTTCATTTTGTAATTAAAGGGATTTAAAATGATCGAAAGCTTTTTGTTGTTGTTTGGTAGAAGTGCTGAAGAAATATATTTTTATTTCTTGGGAATTATTATTATCATTTAGTAAATTTGTGGTATTTGCTAGAATGCATCAGGCGCTCAGGCCGGTCTAGAATTAGGTCTGACAGTTCTGCAGAAATGATCTGATGTTTCATATTGAAAGGAAAAAAGGAATAGTGTGTGTACATTTGTAAACAGAATGCATCAATAACACAGCTCTGCTATGAGCAAATGCAGATCGCCGAACACTTTCCCAGCGGGATAAATCAATAGTTAATGCCCCGGAACAGGCATTTTATGGCCAAATGAAAATCCTGTTAAATAGTATTAATTATGACTTGGAGCACATCGCAGCCCCTTGTGTGTTGTATTGGCGATTAGGGATTCGTGTCTTATCAAATATCTAATTAATCTCCGAGACATCATTTGTTCAGGCGCTCTTTATCGGAGCTTTTTCCGAGGGGGGTTCGGTGACAAAAGGCCCCTGAATATTTATTTTAATCGCTCAAATTAACTGCTTACATTTGCATGTCAAACGGGGGAAACGTCCATCTAAGAGAGGGCCGAGGCATAAAGCAGCTTTTAGCCTTTCTAAGCGCTGCACTTGATTTGGTGTTATGGGAACAGTTTCCCCCCTTTTTCCTTTTTAGGAGGGGGGGGGCATTTTTGAAAAGAAGAAAAAAATGGGAAAAGCCATATGCTAATGTAGAATTTTTCCAATGCTCTTGTTGCGGCGCAGTCAAATGGTCTCTGGCTGGTATTTGAATATCAGTGGCCGTGGAGCTGAAAGGGTCCAGGGATGCTCTCGGACTCCTTTGTGTTTGTCCAGCGCAGCGTCCGAGCAATGGAAGAAGCAGAATAAACGCGGCATAATTAGGCTGCGGTGCCGAGACCGGCCTGGGAACCCAGAAAAAGCTCCTCCTGGAGAGCGCGCTAAATTGAGCAGAAGGCAATAAACGAAAATTATTTTCATTTCCTATTGTGCGTCGGTGGCCCGTCTTATACCAACGCGACTCCCGAGGGCAAAACGTGCACACGCAGAAATCGGCCTATTACGACTTAATGACACGCTGAAATTTGTTGGAGATTTTTTACTTTTTATTTTTGATGCGGATGAATAAACAAAATGCAAAAATTCAATGCACCTCCAAACAGAGCTACAAATAAATAACGTGTGTCTTGTAAACATTTTTAACAAACAGCAGGCGCCTGCCACAGTTTGATTCGCAGCCTTTAAAAGTTAATGCAGAAGAGCCAGCTGTGATGTTGTGGCGGATCCACTCCAAACCGAGCTCCGCTCATCAGCTCAGCTGTTTGGAATTTTACACCCTGGGTCTTCCGCGCGCACGCGGGGGGGTGCTTAGGACTTTTGGGGTCACTCGCCTCTTTATGATGAACTGCTCGTGCTGAGCGTCACTTTGTATGTGGTTCCAATAAAACAACAGATCAAAGGGACCTGCAGTTATAGTCGAGCCGTCCAGAGTCACTTCCTCCACCCACATCAGCACCAGGACAGGGCTATGAGGTCGTACTGATGGCGCAGGAATTAATTCTACCTCCCAAAAATAATCAGTAAATTTGATTACAAATGACACAATAATTTCCTGGCAATATTGCGTTAGCGAAACAGAATTTATATTTTTTTGTAATAGAACTCATTAATTTTTCGATTTTCTGCCTTTTTACAAATTACATATATGCATTCCCACTTCGGTCCAATCACAACTATTGATAAACATCCGAACGACTTCAGTTAAAAAAATCTGTTATTAAATAGCAGAGCCTGATTTAGAACGCACGATTCCTACCACACAGACAGATTGTTCAGGCCTCCTTATTTAAGGACTCTCCTGGAGTTCAAATGACACGTCGCGCCTCAATGCCGTGTGGACCGAGG
>JBBIGB010000002.1:12636222-12660938 GCA_037577075.1 Alestopetersius hilgendorfi
ACCAGGGGATGGGTCTGAGACAAGAGGGGCAGACTGGAACAGACTGGGCTGGAACCTGGGGGAGACAACACAGAACAAGCACGCAGGACAGCACATAACAGAACACATGCATAAACTAGAACATAACAGAACAAATGCATAAACTAGAACTCAGGTTCTTCAGCTAATGCTGGAACAACAGATGGACATAACAGAGACAGAAAAACAAAACATGGCACGGCTACACAGCTACGCAGTCCACGCCGTGACACTCTCCTGTAGGAACCGAGGAGAAATCTGGAACTGAACCTGTGTTCTCCTCACCAGCTCACACAACATCAGCTACTTTTTACAAACAAAGGAAATCTTGATACTTTTTTACTGCCTTAGTGTTTATCTGCAATAATCTTTTCAGATGTTAACTTTGGTAGCAGAAAGACAAAAAAAGTCTTTAAACAATTTGCATAAGTGACTTTTGCATAAAGACTTTTGCACAGTACTGTATATATCATTAAAAGTTCAACAGAGGGATTGCCAAACAGCCGCAGATTCACATGATTCAAGATTTCAATAGATACTGAAAATTGTTTTGGGAGGAAAGTTAATATTGAAGTGTATCTTGTTCCATTTCTGTATTGAATCAGTAGTAAATGGGGGAGATGTACAGGTAACCAGACAAGCAAAAGAGGGAAAACAAGGCAGAAAATAAATTCATGTAGAATTACCTCCCTGGCTGGATGCCTCCCCACAAAGGAGCCAGTCCAACTGCAGACCCCCACAGCATGGTCTGGACTGAGAGACGAGAGAAAAGCCAGACGGAAGAAGGCTCAGCCCTGCCGTGTTTTCCCACTCAGCGAGGCTCCAAACAGGGCACTCTGTGCCTGTTTGCATTTCTTGATTCACTGTGGTTCGCCGGCTTTTTCCTCTTTTATCATTTTCATTTATTATTATTATTATTCCTGGAAGAATGGTGAAGGGCCTGTTCGGCTCCAAGAGGAAGCTTTTCGGCTTTACTCTCATGCCGAGCCCTCTTAGCCATGTGTGACTTTTTCTGCCATGGTGAGCACATATTTTTGTGGTTTGCCTTCCTTTTTTACTGCCATGTAAAGATGTGAGGCTCAGAAACCATGAGCAAGCCTTTGTAATTAGTCATGTCTGTGCTAGCATCTGTGTTAGCGCTTGCTAAAAAACACACGCTTCCTCTTAGTTCTCATATGCAGCCGCTTCCCACTCCAGAAAAAACACAATCACAAGACAGACAGAGAGTGAAAGGAGAGAGGCCAGAGAGAGAGAGCGGGAGAGAGAAAGAGAGAGAGAGAGGGGTGGTGGCAGCAGCTCATTGCTTGGTCGTTGAATGCTTGGCTGCAGTTGGCTGGGGGGTTAACTGTTCCTGGGGGTTGTGGTTTTGTGGGAATGGTAATTTAGACGTCTTTAACAGTGTACCCTACGTCGAGCAGGCGTCTTAACACTCAGAGCGATCGAAATCAGACGTTACTTCTGTTCCACAGGCCAGCACAATCTGTTTATCAAATGTTTTTCTTGAAAAGAGCTGCAGACACAGTTAAATAGTCTCACGCAATCCGTCTGGCCAAGTGTTCACCCGTACATGTGCACGCACTCACACGCTCTATGTTTACAATGTACAGCTGAAGTCTACAACATATACATGTACACAATAATGGAGGGGTGCCAAATGACTGGCCTAATGCAGGAAAAAAGTAACTTCTGAGGAACGAGAGTCATTCACAACTATTAAAGATAGGGCCATCCAAACAAGGCCAATATGGTCCAGTCTGGCAAACAGCAATGAGTTAATTTAAAACAGATTCACACACACACACACACACACACACACACACACACAGAGCTTGCATTCAAGAATTTACGGTAACAGCTACCAAAATTCAAAACAGAAAAGAGAGAAACAAGGAAAGTTGCTCCCAGTCCTTGAGGCACCACAAACTTCATGGTTTTCTTGTACTTAGTCATATTAAAATACAACCATACACAGAAAAATCTAGATCTGCAAAGAGCAATAATAACATGAAATGTTCTCACAAAATCCCTCTTCTGAAAGCATATACAGTTTCTTGACAGACAGGCATGGAACAGTAATTTCATAATGTGCTACACCACTTTCTCTTACACTGACTGCCAGTTAGACAGCGCCTCAAAACTGAGGCCAAGACTTACAGAATAATCTTGAAGACCAACATGGCAGCTCAGGTGGTGCACAGAACACCATAAACCCCAAGAACCCCAAAGGTAGGACCTCTTTTCATCACTTTCATTTAGTGACAGGTGGGTCTCGCCAGTGTTTGGGCAGTGTGTGCCGTGCTATTACACTAAACTCACTAACATCCCACAGAAGCCCAGAGGGACGGTACGCCTCTCAGGTGGAGACAGAGTAAGCACCAGAGGCACCGCAGATATCCTCAAGAGTGGACCATATTCCTCTGGCTCCTATTTTACAAACCGCATAAAGACTACTTCACTCATGCTCAGGTGTTCTAGAACAAGTAGAGGTTTGTCAAGGCCATACTGAAAACACATATCCAGCCATAAACATACACCTTCTCTCTCACTCACTCTGTTATCCCTAAACACATAAACACATATGATCTACCTAATGACCACAGCGCATGAGAGGTTAAGTGAGAGCGTATGTGTGTGTTTTTTTGTGTGTTTTTGCACAGCGAGGGCACACGTCTGGTTGACAGACATGGCACTTACCAAGCAGGAGGGAGGGAAGGAAATTGGGCGTGAGGTCTTTATTCGGCAAATGCGCCTTTTTCAGCATGAGGTAAGCCCCCCAAGGGGCTGAGTGGCACTTTGCTTTACTTATCGGCCTTCGGCTGTACATGGTGCTCATTTGGCTGCTTACTTTTTAGGCTTCTGTTTGTACAGATACTACTTATGACTCACCCAGAGCTCACCGTTCAGCTTTGAGGAAACATAAGCAAGCAATTATGACTGTGGTGCTCGTTTTGAACACAGTATGCATTCACTTTTCGGATGGCATGCCACATTAACAGTAAACCTTTACCCCAGCCCCCACGTGTTTAAGCTGAAATGGAAGCCTTGCTAAATTGGTTCTCCGAGACGGTGGCTCATGCAGCAAGCCACAAAAGCGGCTCTATGCTATGCCACGCAGCCATGCGGCCTGCTGGGCCGGCATTTAACAGAATCATTACAAATAAATTATCCATTAAATACTGAGGGGAACCTGCTGAGGTGTGACGTAAGTTGTTTACACTTCTAGCGCCAGCTCCATCCGTAAGCTTCACTTTTCCCATCATAGCCTCCATCACTGGGGCTTCCAACCTTCTCCAGGTCCCCAGTGGGGGTTATGCAACTGTCTTCAGCTACAACTCTTGTCAAAATGAAGTGACAGGCATGCTAATTTAATCACCCCTCATCTGCTGCCTAGCCTTACCCAAACAGGGCTCACACACATGCAAAGCAGGAGAAGGATTTGGTTGATGGTGTGGTGGGATTTGGAAAATGGTCATTCAGATGTGACCCCCCACCCCCCACCCCCATCACATACAAATGTTCTCTACAGAACAGCATGCAACCGACATCCATCTTTCTCATCTCGCACTCTCTCTTGGCTTTAGGAATGATGCACGTGTCTTCAATAGGAGTGGGAATACAGCATGGGGAGTTATGTGCATGCACATGCATACACACATACACAAACACACAGTTAACAGGATGTGTTCCATCAGCGAGGGCATTAGCCAAAAGGGGATTCGGCAGCTCAGGTCATTATGGAGAAATCGACTCTAACATTCTTTTGGTCTAAACAATATATTGGCCACTAGGGTGTCTGGAGAAAAAGTCTGAAAGCATACTTGTTTGACTTCACCGTGCTGTAACAGTCAGGAAGCTGGGAAGAACATTCTTTCAGTCTAACAGCACCGTGTGTGTGGTCTACAATGCCATGAATGGTAATACTTTGAGCCTCTGCATTTTAGAAAGGAATCAGACAGACTCACAATAGTGTCTAGTCAGACACACACAGTGGTCAGAACTGTTGTGTCTTCAGGCAGTTGGCACACAAGCAGAACACACAGCCATCTTTCTCCAGACTGTCTTCATGACTTCACAACCGAAGTATTTGGAATTTCAGCTTATTGTGACAATTTGAAAACAATACGAGTGGCTGGGCTAGTAAACATTTTCAGAGACAGATTAATGGCTGTGGAGGGGGACTACTCTCCTACTTAAAGGAACATTTAGTACTCTTTAAGCAACATGATTATAGAAATAGTTCAGCCAAGAAACAAATGTACAAAGTTTCCGCTTATCTCAGACATATTTGATCAGCCAAGACAAGTTTTTCCTACAATATTTTATTTAGGGCTGAGAAAGTCAACGCATTATTAGCTCGTTAACGCATTATTTACTTAACGCTGACAATTATTTAATCACGCGTTAACGCAGGTTTTTAAAATCCTTTTATTTTGAAGGTATGTGCTTTCACCGAAGTAACGCGAGCAGGGGAGGATTGGGACTTTCTTTACCAGGTTGAGTATGCGCATCTCGGCCGCATCTTGGGCCTTTTTGCAGAACACACAGATTGCCAGTCAGATTACAGTGTTATTCCACTTTTGTCATGAATAAAGATAAATCTACACAAAGCAAACCTATTTGTCTGTTCCTTTATTGATAAGAATATAAAAACAGTATATTTAGTACAGACTTAAAGGTGCGATTAATCGCGAGTTAACCATGGCAAACATGATATTAATTGCGATTAAATATTTTAATTAACTGACAGCCCTAATTTTATTTCTTAAGTTTATATCTGGTGCAGTGCTAATGTTGGCAGTTCTAGGAACCCTCTAGACCTTCTGCGACCACTCACACAGCGCAGGGCTCCCCTGGTGGAGGGTCATTCATGCACTGAAAAGATCCAAGGCCTGTCCCCAGCAGGGCGGATCCCACCGCAGTGACCCAGCTGGTCACCCCGCCGCTCTTCCCACTAAGATCTCATGTAACACCCCCTGGCCTGACCTCTGATAGTTTTAAGTTGTGTAGAAAAAAATAATAAATAAGATAAATAGAATAAACAGCCCAAACCTTTGAGAGGACTATGTGTTATGCTAGTGGCAACAATTGTTGCCGTGCTTACATTTACTCTTCTTACTGTGAAAAGATGCATGCAGGCATAAAATTCTCATTAAATATTAGTAGTAGACGCTTTAGAAAATACGTGTTCAAAATATTTTAGTAATATCTGTTAATTAAGCTATTTTACGAACTTCCTCGTGTACAAGTTTGAGGCAGACATCTCTTTCCAGAGGTGCAGGCTGGATGTAAAGGGGCGTGGTCATGTCTCCATTCACACAAGTCACATGACATTGATACAATTTAGGGGAGACAACCTCTTTTTAATTTTTTAAACTTGCATTAGCTGCCCAAAGCCAAAACAACACTTTTAGAGCTTCCAAAATAAAATAAAATTTAAAAAATGGTCACAATTGTGACCATTGGGATTAAATGGGTTAAAGTCGTCATAGTTGACGACTGCTATATGAACAAAAGTGCAAGAACATTTGGTTCACAAATAAATAAGGAGCTTTATAACAGCAGTGTGCCCTTTAAGATAATTGGCAGCAGCCAATCAGCAGCAAGGAGAAATAAATAAGGCCTTCAGCTTCACCACTTTTCTTTCTTCCTATAGAATTCTCAGGCAATTACATTACAACACATTTCCCAACTTTATTTTTTTTTAAGTGTAACAAATAAGTAACAAAATGACGGAACACCTTTCAGAATTTTTCAATATCACCGCCCTTTTTAAGTAGCTGTCATGAGCCTTCCTTCCATTAAAGGTTAGTTAGTTACATGATATGTTCACAATTAGCTTTCAGAGTAAATCTGGTATTAAAAAGGATCCACAAGTTAGTAGGATTTAAGTCAGGTGAGGAAGGGGACCAGGTCATTATTTGGTCATCTCTGGGGCCTTTGCTAGCTGGCTGAGCAGTGGCACACTTGGAAGCATATAATGGAGCACTGTCCCAAAGACATGTCATGGTGTTGTGCTGCTTGAAGAAGTTTCTTTAAGGAACTGTCATTAATCCAGTTTTTACATGAAGAGGTCCAACTAGCTCATCTTTAATGACAGCAGCCCTACTGGCCCCCCTGCTGATGCCTGGCTCGAGGTGGTGCCCTGTATCCATTATTGAGCCAGTCAAGGGCCCTTCAGAAGTCACAGTCATTTTATCTTTCCATAAAAGCTTTTAAAAAATCTGTCTTCAGGTATTTCTTGGCCAAATCTTGACATTTTAATTTGAGGATCCTATTCAGTCATTATCACGTTTCAGCCTTCTTTACCAGGGCAGTGTCTCTGAGCACTTTACACTTTATACTTCTGGAACCTTTTCTTACGTTGCATAGCTGAAATGTAGCAGTATTGGAGGATAATGGGTTCCCAGTTGTTTTATATTAGTTCTTATCAAGTCTTTTTCAGTTCATTTACGCCTCCAAGCATTTTTCCTACCCTTTTAACAATGACATCAGAAAGGCCGGGCTTGCTGAATCCCGATCTGGCCCTTGTCAAAGTTGCTCAGAGCCTAACGCTTGCCCATTTTTCCTGCTTCCAGCGCATTTAATTTAAAGAACTGATTGTTCACTTGCCTTGTAATATCCCACTCCTTCAGGTGTTATTGTAATAAAATAACTTCAGCTGTCAGTGCTTTTGATGTTGTGGGCGATTTGTTCATGTGAATGTATATACACTACCAGTCAAAAGTTTGGACACATCTCATTCAACAATTTCCTTCGTTTTTATTATTGGCTACATTGTAGATTAATATTGAAAACATCACCTAAAAACATCAACAGCTCTGATGACAGCTTGGCATTTTTTTTTCAGATTCATGAGGTATTGACACTTGTAATTAAGGTGTTCATCAACAGTTAATTAGTGGAATTTGTTGCCTTCTTAATGTGTTTGGGACCATCAGTTTTGATGGTAGGGTTGGTAAAAACACAGTAATCCTATTCACCTACGGTTCTACTCCACATTGACCTTAAAACATATTCTGGTTAATCTACAATGTAGAAAATAATAAAAACAAAACAAAAAAAACCACTGAATGAGAAGGTGTGTCCAAACTTTTGACTGGTAGTGTTTAATAAATATGACAATGTTAGCTGCTTAGTAAGTTAGTAATGGAAGACATCTATTTTATAATTTTAACAGACAAAAAAAAACAAACAACTTTTGATACAAAAGTTATGTGCACATTGTATTTAAGATTAATCCCAACTGGATGTTTTTAAGGCCTGGGTTAATCCTAACATTTAGCAACGTAATTTTGCAGTATTCTGTATACATATCCATGACATGCTGGAAGAAGTACCTGGCATCATTGTAAAATGTCTTCTAATGAATAAATTTTCAGCTTTTAGCAGTATACAGAAATATTAAATGCACAGTAGTGCTACAGATGTAACTAAGTATGCTGAGCATCATTTAGCCTTACCCTCCCTTTTTCATCCAGTACAGAAAGGGTGAGGAACCCAGTGTAAGCTACTCTCAAGTCATTAGATCACTCTATGTAAAAACATAAGGGTCCTGCTCACTGCCTTGAAACTCAAGCTGAACCACTATTGGCTATTGGACATGGTGTTCATCCAGCTTTAGTGATTAGACATTTTCTGTGAAACGATAGTGCAAAGTGTCATCCAGGAAACCATAGTCATGAGTGATATGGTGGATGATGCAACCATCCAGCAGGCGTGATCCATACGATACAGCCTCTGCCTGGTCACTGGCCAGGCCAACAGTCTGCAGCCACAGCACCAGGTCACAGCCCAGAAAGGTCTCCACTACGTTTCGGTCACCACACCTGTACACAAGAGCCATTATCAACAACTACAAACAGACCCATGAAAAAATACAGAAGTGGGAAGTGGCACTCAGACAAACTAGGTGGAGGGTAGAACAAGCAGACACAGAACAAAGTATGTGGCTCAGACATTATGAAGAACTGATACTGTCAAACTGAACGGAAGCGAGAATGAGTTAACAAGGAAGCACGACCATTCGAACCATAAAGAGTAGAGCACATTTACCTCTTCTTACGCACAATGTCTTGGACACACTGTTCTTTGTGGTACTTAAGAAACTGTTTGCATGTGAGCCGGATCTCCTCAGACACATCGGACTGGTCTTCTGACTTCTGGCCATGAGCCTGCCTCAGCTTAGCTAACCTACATTTATGAGACATGCCTCAAATTACTTTAAAGCAACGTTTAAAAAGTTCATTTACAATCCATAGCAATGTGAATGAACTTACTTCTTTTTAAAAGGTAAAATGATTAAATGTTTGTCCAGGCCAAAAATTCCGAAAGATATGAAACCCTAAGGGGAATAACAGATCCAGCATTAACTAAATACTAAACTAAACTGTGGATGCAAATCTCAGATGAGATCCTCCTTACCTGTCCAAAATTGACTACAGCACAGAAGAACTGCAACTCTAAATACAGTCTGCCTGGAACATTACTGAGGAGCCACCAGAGGCAGCTGGAGAGATTCTAGAGGGAAGGAAAAAAAATCCACTCACACACAGGACCAAGAGACCATGAATGAGTGGCATGTTCTTGAGATAAGAGCTCCACCCAACGACAGAAAAGCCAAGTCACTGAGGACAACAGCAATGGCAAAGAAAAAGTATGAAAATGTAGGTGCTGAGGGATTGTGTTATATATATACACAACATCTGAGGACAACAAAGAACAAACAAAATTCCATTATTAGAAATTTTGTCCTTTTTATACCCTTTTTTGTTTATGTCCTTTTATGTTCCCTTCTCAAGCAACCTCTAACCTGTACATAAAAATGCTATTTTATACTGTGGGCAGGAACATAGCCTTATTAGACTGTGGTGCAGCACATGTGTTCGCACATTTGGGGTCAATTTCCTGGACAGGGATTACGTTTAGTCCTGGATTATGTAGCACTGTGAAAAGAGATTTTCAATTGAAAAGGAAAGGGTAGTGCAAGGCTAGGCTTAATCCCTCTTTGGGAAACTGACCCTAAAGGTCTAAAGTGAGCATACAGTCAATAAGCATTAACAGAAATACCAAGTTTGTACTTACAGCAAGGAGACTGACTGTTAATAACAGGCAGAGCAACACGTGTCTGGCCATCTGTCTATCTGCATTTTGCCATTTTTGTTCTTCCTCCACAAGCAAACAATGAGTAGAGGCACAGTAGCTCCCACACTCACCTACAAAAAGGTATTAATAAAGTAAAGTGACCTCTTATAGGCACACATGAACACAAACACAGGAAACAATGTGAAACTCTTTCTCTGCATTTAACCCATTCACCGAGTGAAGCAAGGGGCTGCCATTAACGAGGGGCACCTAGAGTAGTGTGTGGGGACTGAACCTGGCTCATAGCCCCCCCACTGATGACACTAGCAATGCTGGGATTCAAACCCACAATCTCCTGATCACAGAGGCAACGCCCTACCCACTACATCACCAGCTGCCCTAATTAAAAACCTCTCTGTATCAGAGCAAAGGTTGAAAATGTAAACCACGTTAGGACATATTACTGGACACTGAGATCAAGCTCATGACACACTGTGTAGTGCCAGTTTGTGGACCAAAAGAAACACAAATGAAACAAAATGGCTGAACTTGAGTGGTGAACTAGTAGGGGAATGGACTTGTATGTCCATTCTATTTTTTATGTGCATTCAGGGGTGGACATGGGACAGCATGGGCACCCTAACCAGTCTGCAGCTACACAGCCCCATACACAGAAGGGTGTCAAACACACATTGTATCTAATCTTCTATCATTGCCAGCTTAACATTACCAATTCATGTAACAGTAGCTCTTCCGAGGGATCCGAACACATGGGCTATTCACTCCATGTACAATAATGAGCCTTGGGCATCCATGATGCAGTTATCCGACCCCTGTACCAACGGCTGCATACCACAAACAGTTCACAAGACCTGCAAAGTCACTCAGATCTTGCCCATGTCTTCCTGCTTCCAAGAACTGACTGCTCAATTGATGCTTAATACAACCCACACCTCGACAGGTGCCACCGTAATAACAATCAGCAATAGCATTGGCCCTGCAATCAGAAGGTTGTGGGTTCAAATCCCAACTGCTAGTGTCACCCCTGAGCAAGGTACCGTCCCCATAATCTGCTCCCCGGGTATCACCTATTGGTGGCAGACCCCTGCTTTACTTGTTGAATGGGTTAAATGCAGAGAAAGAATTTCACATCATGACTAGAAGGGTTAATAAATTCAAATGAAAATATTCATTTCCCCCCATCACTTGTTTTAATGTTAAGGCTGACTGGGGTTTTAAAAATTGATACGAAACAGGAACATGTCAAAGTTAAATAAGATCAAGGATACAATAAGGATAAGTGAACTAGACTGTGTACCTGACTGAGGATCTGAGTTGTGGTTGATGTTCTCATTAATTACCATATTAGGCATGGATTGAACAGATGCACAATTACCCTCACATCCCTGACACCCTGCGGGGACAGAATTCATAAAAAGTGAAGCACTGCAAACAACAAAACAGGCCCTGCACATTTAGAACGGTCATGACGCAACACCTTGTCTGAGGTCATCCTCTATAGAAGGCTGCTCAGTAGGACACCAAGCTTGTATGCTGTTTTCTGCTACTCGGTTCTCTGCAGTGCCATTTGGTGCTTCTTGCTCAAGGGTCTGGTAGTCCCGGGCGCCCCTGCTGAGCAGCATGAGGGAGACTCCAGCTACAAGTATACCTACACACAGCACTAATGACGTGCAAATGATCTGTAAGCGGACAGTGAAAGAAAGAGAAATTAAGGATGGTTTCTCATCCTATTAGCTATTTCAAGATTTCTCTCATGCCTGCAAATTGTCTCAAGGTGTTTCATATCTTCAAATCAAAATGTAATACAATCTGAAGACAACACAAAACAGTTTCAATATGATATGTTGGAATATTAAAAGAGTTATCCAACCAGCACTGCTCAAAAGCCCTCCAGTGAGGCTAAAAAAAATGAATCTCCAAAAAAGAGCCAAAATACTTCCACAGCAATGTGAAAAGCCAATCTCTGGTCCTATAAAGCATTTGTTCGCAGATATTGCTCCAAAGGTTGGCACATCTAGTAACTATGTTTAGGAGTACTGTATGTCTATGTACATACATGAACACATGTTAAGGATACTATATAGAAGCTTTTCATTATTGACCAATATGCATTTCAGTCTTTCCTTACCTGGGACGTCCCAAAAAAGAAGGCAGAGTCGATGGTGTCTGGCATCTTCTTTCCAGCCATGAGGAGGATACTTATTGCAACCATTGGCACACTGGACAGGACAGATAAAAAAATATTTTTGTGCCAAATGGACCAAGAAAAATCATTCAAAATGACTTTGAATAAAATATCATGTAATAGCATGTTAAAGCCAAGAACATTTCACATTTTCAGCATTGATTCTTATTACAATGGCACCTGTCAATGTTTTGGCTAAAATGGAAAAATGTCTTCTGAATATTTTTCTGGACATGCAGGGATGTGACAATGCAAGCATGTGCGAGCAGCTGCAGACTGTAGGCACTTTAAAAACAAAAGTCACAGCACTCACCCCCAGCCAGCAATCATTATAAAACCAGGCTGTACTTTCAGCTCCTCGTCTCTTTTCAGCAGGAACAGAGAAAGGGCAATCAAACCTATCACAAAAAAAACATGATGCAAAGAAACATCGGTCACAAACAGGGGGAAAGTTTAGAAGTCTGAACACCATTCACTTAAGGATGATTGTTAAAAGAAAATGTGTGTAGTGAAAAATGTATTTTTGTGGGTGGATATAATATGCATGGGAAAGCCCATCTTACCTGGCCATATATAGGTACTGTAGAGTGAGCCATAGAGTATTGTGAAGGTCAACACTTGACCTATGAGGTTGTCTTTGACCACAACAAAATTCCAAGCCACCATACCTACACATACCCCCAACTGCACATGCAGAGAGTGGGGGAAAAATAGAATAAGAAAACAGAAATAGAATAAAAATTACAACCACACAGAGTATGGTTTAGTCCGCTCTGGACTAAAAACCCCCAAACTACTCTGGTATTTTATAAATAGGACAATTCATGTGATGTGATTATATTTATTTTTTTCATTGGCTCACCTGTGCCACAAACAGGTTGACTGTAAACATATGAGGAAGCCTGCGGAATTTCTTACTCATTATAGTGACAGCTATGCACCACACCTGCAACAGAAACACAACTAGCTGCTAAGGGGGAAAATGTGGAAGTAGGCCACCCTACAATGACTGCTCTTTACTTGCACAAAAACAAAATGCCAGTATTCAATGAAGTACAGGTATTACAGGTTATTAGTTCCTCTTTTCCATTTGACAAAAAACATTCTTCAAGCAAACATATTATGCAACACAGGGCCTGGCAGTAGATTTAATACTCAATTCAGTGTGACACAGCCTACACTAGCTTGGGTCAAGAGAAGTTTAAATGTTTTTTTTTTTTTTTAATTATTATTAACATAGAATCACATACACATATCTTTACTATAAGCCCATTTCTGTTTTTAGGTTAGGTGTAGAACTGAACACTACCAGAAAGAGGAAGGAAGTGTAGCGCCATAATTAAGCAAAACACAAACTCCTTATATTAAACACTCACCACTTTTGCATCACAAGGTAGCTCTATGAAATATTTTGATTACAAGTTTCACGTTTACTTTTCAGTTCCTCTAGTTTTACATGTTTAATGGTCACTACAGGCCATAACTAGACATTCCAGATAAAAAAAAAACCCATGATGACTTGGTTTAATTACGAAAGTGTTCAAATCCTGTTATTGCTGTCCTAGTAATTATGATAACACTGACTTAGTGTAATCCCATAATGTTAGGGTGGGTCAGAGCAGCCAAATGAGCTGTGAGCTGCTCACATGAGGCTGTTTAAGGCAGCGTTGAAACAGAGAGAAAAATAGGAAAAACAATGAAAATGAAGAAATAAAGAATTTAAGAAGAAAGAGAAAGGAACCAGTAATATTTGTGTCTTGTTTACCAGTGCAAACAGGCTGACGATGCTGATGTTGAAGCTAATATTCTGTAATGCAGATGCTAGCAGTTTAGGATTCATCCAGGGGATTGTCAGCAGCCAGGCAGAAACATACATGATGGGGGCAGAGAGGAAGGTGCCAATGACCATCCCTGAGGTCACCTAGAGAAAGAAAAGTGAGGAACAATCAGATATTTATGCAACATCACAGACACTACTAACTAAAGTGATCGTTATGCAACCGTCTGACAGGATATAACGAGGTCAAATCATTGCAGCTACAACAAACCAAATTAGGGAAACGGTCACTTATAAGCAGCCCACATGATGTAAATCCCTCCGAGTCATAACTACATTAGCAAGTAATATAATTACATTTTAAAGATTTAGTAGAAACAACGTCTTGTTGCTCTCATCTCTAACCTGTGAAACGGGGATAAAACACATAACGAGTGGATACACTTTCTGAATATATTATCAAGACTTGTGCTAGGACACTTAAAAATGAAATGTATTAAAGACAAAGTCTGAATACCTAACAAAACAAATAAAAAAATAAAATGACATTTTCACCAGTTGTTTGATTTTGTCCAGCTTTGTTCAGTACCAAATTATTTTTAATTCCAAGAATGCAAAAATATATATAGATCTGAGAAAATTTACAGATGCAACACTACTGTTTTGCATTTTGCCTGTTACTTCTTTGAAACTCTCAGAAAGTACACACTCACTCCAACTAAGTAAACAGAGCCATTTAGCCGTCTCTCCATCTACACAGTGTTTCTCAAAGTGTATAACATCAGCATAACCTACTTAGTTAACAAATAAGGACTACTTGGTGCTGCTCTGTTATTGTTAACTAATTTGTCTCAGTGAAAGTTTTTTCATTTTGTCTAATCAAATATTGTCATTGCACCAAATTCACATGCTGTTTGTTGAGAAACCATATGATTGCAAGAACTACTGACTTACCCATCATAAATAACTGTGTTTAGATAATTATGCAATACTAGGGTCATCGCTGACATACCCTTGAGCAAGGTAGCGTCCCCACACACTGCTCCTCGGGTGCCCTCATTGGTGGCAGCCCCCCACTTCACTTGGTGAATGGGTTAAATGGGTTTAACGCAGAGAAAGAATTTCACATTGTTCACACTGTGTGCTGTGCTCTGGTGTGTTCACACATGACTATAAATAAATATATCTCTCACTTTTATTTACAATACACACATACTACTATAGGCACTCACCACCTGCAGTTCCATGTTGTAATGGGCAGCATATATGGCCACACTGGGAGCAGTGGGAAAGACTCCATACAGGAAAGCATAGTTAGACAGACTGCTGTGGTTTAGAGAGCTAATGTTTCCACTGTCCAAAACCTCCACCATGCCTCTACAAATCAAAGGCATCACCAGCCTGTGGAAAACAAACACAAATGCTCATGGAGGAACAAGCAAAGATTCATTGTGTCTTTTTAGCAAATGATAAAGTTTGCCCTAAGCATAGAGTTAAGCTGAATTATGCTCTTTAGTTGGATTTAAATTGTGTAATTATTACAAATGGTCACATTCCTACATCAGTAAAAACATATCTGGTCGGTAAACTGGTCTCAAATCATTGTTTTCATACATCTTGTTCTTCTGGGAACATGACTCAACATTCTCCAGTGTATGCTGAGAAACCTGCGACAACTGCATCGGATCAGAGTAAATAACTGACTGCGGACAGAAATATGCTACTCATACAGGCCCCGACTTGTGTCATAGCTTAGAGAATGCTTATATATCTATGACAAAGCAAAAAAGATCAAATTACCCCCAATCAAATCATAGACATACAGAGTCAAAACACTACTCAAAGGCAAGAAATCAGCACAGCAAGAAATAATCCCCAAGAACACACTGACCTAAGGATTACAAATGTAATCAGTATTTAACTGTGCCGCGGGATAATGCAACATATCTAGGCCAAATGCTGAAGGTCAAACCAATTTTGTAAAATTTTGCTAATTTTGTAAAAGTAAAACAAGAAACTGAAACTGAACCCGTTGAACCAACCCCCCACGACACTAAATGGAAAAATAAGCTACTGTCACTGTACAATTCCATAGCAGCTGAAACACATTACAAAAAACATGCCGCGGTTTAGTGCTTAAGCAGACCGACAATTATCTGCTTACAGAGCAAAGGAGGTTGTGCAAACACGCATCAACAAAAATTACTAATGCAACAAGCCGAAAGCATGTGACACTCTATCAAACCACTGATGGAATAAGCAGAGAGAGAGAGAGAGAGAGAGAGAGAGAGAGAGAGAGAGAGAGAGAGAGAGAGAGAGAGAAAGCGAGAGACGCAATGTTTGCCTTCTCTGAAAAAAGCTCCCTAAACCTTATTTTTAAAAAGCTGAAACTTTCATTTTTGAGGAAGTTGAATGTTACTTCAGCCAAATACCATTATAGACTTACAGACTGTGTATATATTTAGTGAATGTGTAAAAGATGTTGTTCAATTACATCTAGGCCAAACTGTTCAGTAAAAAGTTACTTCTCCAATAATGTTCAATAAGACTGCATAAAGCCTTACCTAACTAATGCAAACATGTTTAAGCACAGCTGGTCTAACATCTATATAAAACCCAGAGAGGGAAATTGAACACCAGTATTTACCGTCTATTCTTTCCATTTAAAATGGGCTACTTTAACAGACTACTTCATTATTCAGCACTTACGCGACTACATATAAACAATATCTAATGTCTAAAAACAAGCTAGCATTTTAATGCTTGATTAATACCCCCTAATTCACCTATTCACTGTTTTCAGAACACACTCACAGTTTTGCAGTGATGAGCAGAATCAGAGCCACTACTGTGGACTTTGTCAGATTCCTCAGTTGACCCACCATGGTCAGGCCCAGATAAAACAAAGCTGCTCCTCCAAACGAGTTGGCCAAACCATCCACAAACTCCTCCATGAACGGTGGGATTTTCTGGCCCAACACGAAGTGTGAAGCGATCCCAATCACCACCATGAAGACAATGGGGTTCCGGAGAACCTGGAGCACCACCACCCCGACCACATGCAGCTTGCTCCGCTGCTGCCCATGCTCACCCCGCCGCTTCTGGACCTCACAGAACGCAAAACCAATGGGATTTAACACCATGAGGGAGACTGGAGCCACCAAGTAAATGTACTGCAGGTATTCTGGATAGGTGTTTCTGTATAGCGCATCCACTGTAAAAAAAAAAAAAAGAGAGGTTTTTTTTATAACATCTAAAAGAGTAGCAAACAGTATTTTAGCCAACAGATTACATGTTCAATACTTTAGTATAAGAGGACCTAACTCTTTTCTACCTCTGTGAACATTCATGGACCAAACAAACATGCTGCCAAGTGGATTAAGTAGCTCTGTCCAGGACAAGCATGGTGCAAGCACAGCCACCTGAGTCAACACAGCCAGTGGACAATCGTCCAGGTGTGGACAACAGTGTTTGTCCACACCGGGACAAAGGCCATATAGATCACTTTTTAAAGATTCACCTATGGCTCTTTTCCTACCCTTTGAAAAAAGAAAGAAGCAACAAAACTCTTACAGCCTAACTACTTACCTATAGGGTATCCCAGAGCAAAGTCATTACTCTGAGTGGCAAATATAGAATAAAGGCCTGCTTTAGAGAACCTGCTCTCCTTGCTGGCCACCAGCAGTGTCAGAACACACACAATGAAGAACACAGTGAGCTTGGCCACCAGAACGCTCCATAGAAAAGGCCAGATAACATTTCTGAAGTCCAGCAGCACCATGTTCTTAAATAGCAATGCTGGCAGAGCAAACTTCGACACAAAGTTCCCCAGGCCTTTGGCTTGTGTGGATGTGATGATGTGAGCACGGCCAGCAGCATATCCACACAGTATGATCCCAAAACACTCAAGGAGAGCAGGGAAAAGTTTATCAATGGACATGGCAGGATTGGGGCCAGTTGAGGGGTGCTCATCTGCCTGTGCAGGACTGGACATGGTGGTGTACACTGAAAGATCTTCCATCCTGTTGTAGGTATGCAGCCCTCACAGATGGATGGAGTTCCTAGGTATCAGCCAGCCTGAAAAGAACAAAAAACAGTGTGTACACAAATCCCTGAGTGAAACTGAATTAATGATCCTTGATTTCAGAGACACAGCAGCACTTACAGAACCAAAATTACCCTTGAAGTCCAAAACTGTACTCGAAGTCCCTATGTAGTCAGCTAAGCTCCTCTAAAGGGTGCACTGTCAGAAGACATTTGTGTATGTAAGCTATATGCCATGTACATAACATGAACAAAAGTAATGGGACACCCCTGTTTTTATGGTTTGCTGAAGCTGGTCCAAAGAAGTAATTTTGGACAACACGATTCTATTAAAACTGTGGACAATTTTTTTTAGTTTTTTTGGGGGGAGGGTAGTGGGTAGGATACAGTGTGGCACATTACAACATGGATCTGCCTCTGGACCAAGGTCAATGGGTTTGAATCCTGCCTTCATCATACCACCACTTTTAGATAGACGGTCCCCTGTAGTTACTAAATTGAAGTCTGATAAATATATAAAATGTAAATATAAACTGGAGCAGAGACTGTGAGCCAGGCCTTCTGGTCCAACATCAGTGTCTGACCTCATAAAAGCTCTACGGCACAAACTCCCATAGAAACTCTCGTAGAAAGCCTTCCAAGAAGAGTGGACGTTTTTATAGGGGCACCAAGTCCACATTAAAGTCGATGCATTTGAATGCAGTATCATTAAAGTTCCCGGTGGTGTGGTGGTCAGGCGTCCCAATATTTCTGTCCATATAGTGCATATTATATGAACACTGTATTTGCATCACACCGAAAACATACATGTTTGAATACGAAACCTGGACACAGTTCTCAGGCCGCTTACCTTTCTGACCCTCTGTGCTGAAGCTGGTCCAGGTTAACACGAGTTGCAGAGAAATTCTACCTCTCACACACTGGTCACGTCATGATGTCACACCTATAGCCAGATGCCCGACGTATAAACAGACTTCACATTTATACGTAATACAGTTTTTAGATCTGACATCCAACAACTCTTCCTGTTACACAAACACATCTCCACACACGCTGCTCCTACCGGGCTCATATATATTTCTGTTTCGACGTGACGCCACTGAGAAAACTCACTTCAGCCAATCACAATCAACAGAAGGCGGGGCTAACCAAGTTTGCACATGGCCGTTTAACGTGGTGTTACAATAAAAGTCCTGTCATTATAAAATGTTCTTAATTAAAAGTCTTCGCATGTTTTCTCATGTTGATGATTATAGTTAAAGTTAATTATAGTTACCAACTAAAATGGACCAAAAACGTAATCTCTGAACTGTATGAGTAAGAAGTAATATTAAATAATGAGCCACGATCTCAGATTTCATAACTATAAAAACATTTGTAACTTTCATAACCATTTGGTAAGAGATACCACCACCGTTACACTGTATATTTCTCAAGGATAGGTCATTTCATAATTCATTAATTTAATCTTAATAATTAACCAGTGCAAATGGAAAAAAATGTTTCATAGAAATGCAAAGAAGACAAACAGGTTAAAAGACAAAGACTGGGGTCAAACATGTTATTCAGATTCACTGTATAAATGAGCACATGCTGTGTCTGATATGAAAAGTGCTTTTATTTTAGCCTCCAGCAAATACAGCATAGTCTTCTCAATCTGAATACATTGCACTCAAATGACTGACATTTTGTGACAAACAGTCTAACCTTCGTGTGTTTGTGTGTGTGTGTGTGTGTGTGTGTGTGTGTGTGTGTGTGTGACTGTAACCACCAGTAACATTTATAAAAGTTTAATTATAAACAAAAGAGTGTTATGAAGCTTTGATTATCAAATCAAAATTGCCCCAATAATACTGCAATGGCATAATCGATTTCCCTTCATCTGGGTACTGGAGGCAGTGGAGGAGCACCTCTCTCTTTGTGTGATGGTCCTGCAGGGAACACAAATTTATATTTGTCTTTCAAGTACAGATGTAAACTTAGCTTATACCCAAATACAAAACTTCACTCTCACACACACAAAGCAAAATGTATTTTATATAAAAAACATTTACCCTTACCTTTGCTGTCGTTCTTACCAGCCCTGCTGGGGTATGTCTTTGGGAAAGAGGTATAAGGCTCTGGTGGAGGAAGATCAGACAGGGGATGGAAGGAAAACCTCACCTCCCACTCATCTGAAAAAAAAAAGACAATGCAATATTGGAACAAGTATTGGGGTCTACATACCATTGTTTATCCTGTCTGTGTAAGCTAAGACCAAATTATCCATGTTATCATGCCTTCTTCCTTTGCTATATCTTATGCAATACACTATATTAATAAAATTCATACATAAAATAATTAATACAAAGGCATGTTTAGTCTGATTAAAAAGCACAAATCTAACCAGTAAGGGTGCTTTTGTTCATAAACACTATTTATTTCACCACCACTATTTATTTCATCGCCTGTAAATACTTGAACTGATGACGATAATGATCTACTGATTTGCTGAACCAGATAATTGACAAACACTGCATAAGCCTGAGAAGAGAAAGAAACTTACTGCCGTTACTTACTGCTTACTACTCCAGAGCAAATCAATACTTACCGTCCAGATAAACAGATAATTTTCACAGATGACCAGTGTCATATTCACAGCACTGTATTTCACATTACTGTTTTTTTCAACCACTCAACTGAATTAGGGTCAAGTTAGTGCGGGTCCAGACAGATCTGAATACCCTCACCAGTTCTGATTCTTCAGTCATGAGTATCAGTCTTATAAACAGACCTTATGAAAGAGGTGTAGAGAAGCACAAGGCTTTTGACCTAAACAAGGCTCTGTGAACATTACATCCTGGGCTGGGCTGACCCCTGGACAAATACAGAGGTTGCCTAATAGAGTCAAGTCGTAAAGACAGCATTTATCAAGTCCATACAGACATCAGAGACTTAGCATTGCTTAGTGCTTGGTTACTCATTAGCTTCTAAGCAAAATAACACTACACACAAGCACAAACACTGAGTAAAATACCGCTGAAGAGGTATTATGGGGAGAAGCCGTTGACTGTATTAAATAAGTTTAAAAGCTACGTCTCGGTAACAGCAGCAGTGAGGTTCCACCGTCATGGACTCTTCAGTAAAGGCAACAAATATGCATATGCCTATATATATGTAAACACATACAGGTGAAGTACATACAATGCCAACGTTAAGTTTTTGAAGCTCATGCGTTACAAGTGAGAGAGTGTGATGCTCTGAGCAATCTTCTGCTGGGAAACATTGGGTCCTGATATTTATGTCACTATTAGTTCAACACCTACCTAAATGTTGTAGACTAAGTAAACCCCTTCATGGTAACAGTATTTCCTAATGGCAGTGGCCTATTTCAGAAGGATTATGTTCCCTGCCACACAGCAAAATTGTTCAGGAGTGTTCAAGGTGGCTCCAAATTCCCCAGATCTCAGTCCAATCAAGAATCTGTGGGATGTGCTGGACAAAGTAGTTTGATCGTTCACACTGCAACTTAGAAGAACCGCTGCTAGCGTCTTGGTGATAGATGCCACAGCACACCTTCAGCAGTAAGAGGGGGACCTATACAATATTATGGCTGATCAATTTATATACACATAGATACAACCATGAGAATAAAAAACTTAATATTAAAAATATAAACCCTTAAATTCTTAAATGTTTTTATGAAAAAAAATGATGCTCCCTGCATGGGCCAGGCTGTCAAAAAGTGGTCAATAAAATAGTCAATAAAATAAATGTTTTTTCTATGCTAACCAATTAGGCAGTGGACACTTAACTGGACATTGTAATGGGGAGAGAGTAGTGGTTTCAGTTTGCTGAGTACTTCAGGGATTTAAATGATCATGACATTAAAAAATCGCATTTCTATTTAGCTTGTTTGTGCTTGCAGCAGTAAACTGTAATGAGCATGTGTTTAGGCCTGTATTCAACTGAGAATCAACATTGTGACTTAATTCAATAGAAAACAGAAAAACTGGGTTTGCATGTGGTAAGGAAAATTTTAAGGCAGAATATTAGAATACTACCTAAAATTAAGTAGGAGAATGATCTCACTTTTTGTGAGATTTAAAAGAAGAAATCAAAGCATTAATAAACATACATGTAAAACAGAATGGAGAAATATTGGTCAGTGCACGGGAATATGCCAAATGTATATGTTTTACAGTTCTATCTCAAAATCTGCACAATAGTAAGTTAATATTGGTTGGACTACCAACTAGTTTGTAAGCACAGCTAGAAATAAAAGGAGGACAGTTAAATATGGGGAAAGCTTCTATTAATGGACTGGCCTACCGTGATAATTTCATACCTGTTATGCCATTCCCTATTGTGGAGGGAGGTGGAGGGGGAAGTCCCCCTGTTCCAGACCTGTCTGGGGGTGGAGGAGGCCTGCCACCTCCCCCAGGACGATTAGGAGGAGGCGCAGGAAGAGTACCTCCTCTACTACCTCCTGGTGGTGGGGGAGGTGGAAGAGGACCTGGAGAATAGAAAGACATCAAATGCTATTCTCTGAAATGCCTTGGGGATACAAAACACTAAAAATAATCGAACTTAGCTAGGGACATACTTGATCGTATAGATTGGCTTCTTCCTTGTTGTGGTGGTCTTGTACTGGGTGGAGGTGGAGGTGGGCCAGTGCCTCCAGGACGTGGGACTGGGGGCAGGGTGCTGGATGAGTTTCTTTGAGGAGTTCTGCTGCTTGGCTCCTCTCGTGATGTAGGGGGCAGTGGAGGCATGTCTCCTCTTCCTGAAGGGATTGCTGGTGGGGTATTACCTGCAGGCCTTGGTGCTGAGGGTACTGGTGGTTTATTTCCTGTTGGAGGCATTGGTGGTGGTAGGGGTCCATCACGAGAAAATGATGTTCTATTTCCCCCTACTGCTGGTGGTGGAGGGGGGAAATCATCTGATGAAGCTGAAGGAACTGTGGGAAGTGGTGGGCGGCCACCAAGTGAAACTGGGGGTGGGGGAAAAGATGCCCTATTTCCCCCCATGGATGGTGGAGGAGGGGGGAAATCATCTGAGGAGCCAGAAGGAACGCTAGGAAGTGGTGGACGGCCACTGGAGGGAACTGGAGGTGGAGGAAAAGATGCCCTATTTGCCCCCATGTATGGTGGAGGAGGGGGGAAATCATCTGAGGAGCCAGAAGGAACTGTAGGTAGTGGAGGACGGCCACTGGTGGGAACTGGAGGTGGAGGAAAAGATGCCCTGTTTCCAATCATGGATGGCGGAGGAGGTGGAAAATCATCTGAGGATGCAGGAGGAGGTTGTGGACGGCCACTAGATGGAACAGGAGGTGGGGCTGAATGAGGCTGGCGCCCGGAAGGCCCACTCGGAGGAGCTGGGGGTAGACTGGGGCGTCGGCTTGGCGGTGTGGACTGGAGAGAGTGGGAGCTTGGGGGTCGACCTCCAGGTAGACTAGGAGGGCCGCTGTGCTGGGTACTGCGTGGAGGGGAAGGCGCAGAGGAAGGCAAAGGTGGGACGCTGCCCCTGCCCAGGGTACCTCTCCCAGGAGGAGTGTCAGGTAATCGAGGAGAAGATCCTCCACCTGGTGTGGGAAATCTACCACCAGTAGGTGGCATAGGTGGCCTTGCTGTTTAAAGACATATTGATATTAACACCAAAAACACATGCAGTTTCACACATGTAAATGCCAATCAGAGAAATTAAATAACACTCACCAGAAGCATCTCTACTTCCTGGGGATTTCAGTCTTGGCATCCCACCCTGGAACAGTCCACCTAGTCCACCTGCAGCTCCGCCTCCAAACCCTCCTCCACCTCCTCCTCCACCTCCTCCACCACCCCCTCCTTTGGGCTCTGTGTAAACAAGGATAATTGGGGAAAAACATCAATAATAACTCTTACAGTGCAGCTTATGAAAGACGATACTGACAGAATGAATCTGTAGTCACCAGTTCCTACAGAATCTTTTTGCTGTTAATGATTCAGTGTTGCACTAATGTAATCACAGTGGAGATCTCACAGCTTCAGAAATAACTCACTATCAAATACTGGAGCACTGCGGTCATTGGTGACAGTTTTCTTCAAGCGGGATCCTTTGGCGATGTCCGACAGTAAGGCATTCCTTCCCTGCTGCTCTGACTTGTTGAGAGCTGGTTTCTCAGTGTTGGCCTGTTTTAAATGATACAGTATACAGATACTGAGAGCAGCAAAAGTGCAGTCATATCCTCACCACCAGATGGCTCTCTATAGTCACAAGTCGAGCCTTTTCCTGCAGGTTCCCAATTGTGCAGCAGTAGAGAAAAACAATTCTTTTGGAAATGTGTATTGTATTGAATATATATAAGGTATAAAAACAATAGAAAAGTTTCATTTTGAAATAAAACCTGCTCATCTCTGTGTTTTTATTTTATGCTATGTTCATTCTTCAATATGATCAACTGCTTGCATACATTTATCACAGACTGGGTGTTTTGTGTAGCTGTGGTAGTGGCTGGGTCAGGCTTAGTGAAACTCCACAACCACCCCCTCACCAGCCAACCCTTCCAGCGCTGCAAGGTGAAGGTTCCTTAGCCACTCGTGATAATAACAGTATTGTTTTTCTTTAATTAATTGTTTCTAATCAAATAAAAATGCTAATTGTTAATAATCGTGTAAATGTTTACGTAAATAAACTGTAAAATCGAACATATTTATAGTATTACTATTTATATTAGTGCATGTATGTGACAATATATGTAATATGTAATAACATTTCAAACTAGTCAAACCAGGTTATACTACAGACTATTTTTTATACTAATTTAAGTAACATTAGCTTCTTCGTCCTCTGTGCAAGTGAACAATACTGTCGCTAAAATGGCATTCCAGTAGGTAGCACAAACAGAGCTAATCAAGCATCTTGAGAAAATTTTAAATATTGCTAGACTAGCACAGCTTGGAACACTCTAGCTGTGTGTATATTCGTTATTTCTGAAAGTCTCTGCAATTGTTTTGCCAGGTTTAACATATGACTCTACTAAGACTGAGACAATTCTTTCTTTCTTTATTTCTTTATTTATTTATTTATTTATTTATTTATTCTTCTTCTTTTTTTTTTTCTTTGCTTTTTTTAAACAAAAATATATTTAAAATATGTTGCATGACCACATTTAAAAAATATACAGTATTTAGGAGTGGGCATACCTATGTATATTTGTGTTAGTCTTTATGTGACTAAAATAGAAAATACTACAGCAATTATTAAGAACCAAAACATGAGTTATATTGACCAACGTCCTTGATCATGTGACCTGCTGCTCTTGCAGAGATACATTAACCCAGTGTGTGTTCTGTACAGCTGGTGCAGTTGTATTTTCTTGCGTCTTACCAAGGCCAATGTTGGAGGAGGTGGAGGTGGTGGTGGTGGAGGTCCAGGCATTTTCTCTCCTTGGTTACTCTACAGCTAAGTGACCAAACACATGCATAAAGGCAAAAAGAGGTGTTAAAGAAAGATAAGAGGGTGTTTTCACATCTTTAACATCAATCATAACCTCAAACTTCACACACACACACACACACACACACACACACACACACACACACACACACACACACACACACACACACACAC
>JBBIGB010000002.1:12695553-12708172 GCA_037577075.1 Alestopetersius hilgendorfi
AGGGAGGGAGAGAGAGAGAGAGATAGAGAGATAGAGAGATCGAGAGCGAGAGCGAGAGCGAGAGCGAGAGTGAGAGAGAGAGAGAGAGACACAGAGAGAGATCTACAAAAGGAACCTCAAAATAACAGCTTTGAACACACGATGCTTTCAAATAGATTCATGTATTATTCATTAGAAACAGTCCTTGAAAACATTAAGTGTAGCCAAGTTTGTCCTATAAATAAAACATTAAAACACACACCAGCCTCTCATCGCCTCTCAGTGACCAATACCTTAAATTACATGACACGCAAAAAATAATAAAGAAAAAGACAGCACACACACTGTCGTTTTGAAAAAAGTTCATCATAATATTCTAATCAAAATCAACATAGGTCATAGCTGAAATGTTAAGAGAAGCTAATTATTAACAAAACCATGAAGTGCTCACATCAGAAACTGATCATGCTAATGGAATTCCAGCAGTTTAGGCTAAAAAACTGCTCTAAACACAATAATGTCAGTGCAATACAAACTCATTGTATTTACAGACTGGTTTCAACAATGTAACACTGTTACAAATATTTGATACATAAATACATGCAGCTATTTGAAACAGTGTGTGCTCTCATCAGTGGCTTGGGTAAGAGCAACAACAAATTCTGAATGGGCAAATATTCAAATATTTATATGCTGTTACTTCTAAGCCATATTCAGTGTGACCCATTTAAGCAATACTACAGAGATACAGTTCAATAAAACAATTCCCTCAGCCGTTAGTTAAGCCAAAAAGCAATCTTTCATCATGGAGCCTAAGCGTCTCACATGCAGATGAGTTAATGAATTAAACTACACATAAACCAACAGGCATCACACCACTACACTATTACACGCATCTCTTAATCCACTGGCCACAAATACATTTATGTTAAATTGTTTTGAGCCTTTTCAGCATCTGTGATCTCACATAAGTATGTTTTTAAAAACAAAAAGAATAATGATACATTTATAATTTATCATTATGGTGGAATTGCATTGAAAGTGAGAAATTAAACAGTGAATCTAAAATTCTGTAAACAATTTTATATTATTTGTAGGTTTTCCCCCTCAAATACCATTAAAACTGGTTGTGTGTGTGTGTGTGTGTGTGTGTGTATTTGCATTTGTTCACCTGCACATTTGACTCCCTGAGCAATGAGTCCCCACATAAAGTTGGCGCAGTACTCGCACCAGTGTGGACCCCTGAAAGTGTGCACCTACAGGACAGAGAGAAAACAGGACAGGGGAAAAAAAAACAAACATGAGCTGCACGCACATACTCGACTCATTGCTCTTCAGGATGCCACATTATGGACTGGAGGATTAAGTGTGATATCGATACAGGAGGCGCTACAGTCATATCAAATTTGATAGACTGTTAAACCCACTCAAAAATTATTCTTCAGCAGAGAATGAGAGGGGGAGAGACAGAGAGGAAGACAGCAGGAGTTGTGTGTGAGAAAAGAACAAAGAAATACAGAGACACAAGCACAGGCATGCAGTGTGTGGCTGGACCATTCAGCAAGGTCTCCCTCTCTCTCTCTTTCATGGCAAATAGCTATCACTCCTTTTCTCCTCTGCACCAGGTAACAGCTCGGCCAATCAGGAGTCGTCTCAGCATCTCTCTGGGGAGCAGAGTGGGGGACAAGCTGCTGCTGCTGCTGTGGGACACACTGACTGCTGGAGCAAATTAACCATGCCCTCAGTGAACATAAGCAGGTTTACAGACCCTGTACCCTTCCTCTCTACCACACACACCAGGGAAGGTGATGAAAGCAATATCATACACATCAAACCCACACAGCAGTCTACTAAGACTAAGAGCAACATTTAAGTCTAAAATGTATCAATCTGCAGCCTTTTAGCGTCACTTCATAGGAAAATCTGTCTGTAACATATTCCTCCTCCCCTCATTCATTCATGGAATTTAGGTCTATGTAATTACAATCAAATGTCACCATTTGGTTGTAATTACATTGCTTCTACTGTTATATGCAGAAGCAGCCCTTGAGAAACAAAAAAGTATGATGACACACAGATGAGAAAGGTTAGAAGAGAGAAGCTAAAAAAGAAACATTCTGTGGAGTCAGCTGTCTTATAGCCTTTGAGGTGCCCCTGCTTCTAAACTCCATTACTCATGGAGAAAACACTGAAATGAAGGATGAGAGGGAAAATGAAGGATGAGAGTGAGAGAGAGAAAAAAAAACAAAAACAGAGATATAAAGAGATAAAGAGAATAAATAAATTAATAACATGAATAAATAAGGGGATAGTAAATAGCAAACAAACAATAACAAATGTAAGAAAATACATTAAACTATGCAGGAAATACATAAAAATGTTAAATAGGGGAAAATAGCAAGAAAGAAAAGTGAAATTAAAAGGATGTAGTTGAAAGGGAAGACACCACTGTTGACAGTAGTGGAAGCCAAATGGGGATATGCCACTATGCTATTTCTGCCCATCAATCTCTAATCTTTCCATCTGTCAACCAAAACTGTGGTCTATCACATATGCCAAGCACAAAAAAGAAAAAGCGAAAAATGATTTGGTCTTGTGAAAATGACTCTGTAAATCATTTCATGCTGCCCTGTTTGTCTTACTGCTGAAACTCCAATAACTACTCACTCAAAGCTCAATCTGTTTCCTCCTAGCCAACAGCATGCAATCCACAAGCAAGTACACTTCTGAAAAATATTTAGGAAATATCTGTAGTAGTTTGCCTAAAACAAATTTGTAGATCACTGATATTCCATACTTCTCTGCTTCAGATTAAAATAAATACAAACCATTTAAACTAACACACTAACAACAGCATGAACACCACAAATACGCACACACACAGTGCAAGTGTTTAACGTATGAGGGAGGCAGAATGGTAAAGAAAAGGATGGTCTTACCTTGAAGTTGTGGACTTTTTCATACTTGGGCGCGCGGTCGTTCTCCTTCAGTGTGGCCCGTCGCACCAGCGAGGTAAGCTGTGAATAGGCAAAGAGTTTAAGAGGCTGCCAGAGGGTAGCAGGAGGCTTCTGAGGACCCATCCTCATGCCTAGCGCTGCCGCCAACATCTCCTGTTCTTTCCCTTCCTGCTTGGCCTTGTGCACCAGGGACTTCTCCCCCTTACGGAGACTGTAGGACTCCCGCGACGGCATACCGACACGCTTGCTAACCGATTCTGCACGGCTGGAGAGCTGCTAGGAGCTCAGCAGAGAAACCCAATGACTTTCAGACCAAAAGATATGAGGGGAAAAAAAGCCCCCTCTGACACTCAGAGGTTCCCTGCTACACTGAGAATGTCCTGCATTGCATTACTGATGGGTGCCGGCGAGTCAGCCGCAGGGCAGATAAGGACGAAAGCTCTTAAAGCTGAACGCTGCCAAAACAAGTCACTTCTCTATCTCTAGGAGTCCGCAATTCCAACTCCAGATAACATTAAACAAAATAAAAAAATCACTCCTCACAGCAAGAACAGTAAGTCCAGAAGAGGATGAATGGAAGAGAGAAATAGTTCTGTGTTTAAGTGTGTGGAGCCCCTCCGTCTGCCTTGCTGAGCATCTATATGCAGATGAGATGAGTGGTTGAGTTAATCCTCTCCTCTCTGCAAACGGCAGATATCCTCTCTGGAACACTGCCTTAGAGAGAGGGGGAGGTGGGGGGTAGCAGTGGGGGGAGGGATCTAACGACAGTCGCACTGAATCGCACAGCTCAAACTAGCCAATCAGAGCAGAGCTTCAGAGCAGAGCTTCTGAGCAATCACTCCCCGGAACCCCTTTTGTCCCGTCCCCAGAAGCTGAGTGCAAGAGAGCGAGTGGGAGGAGAGAGCACAGAAGTGTGGAGGAGCCTGAGAACAAGCGTGGGCCTGTAATGACCACTGAGTGAGTCATCCATCACCTCAGCACCAATAGCAGCACAGCACTGCTCCAACTGCACTAGCATTACCTTTCCCAAATAATCATTAAAGCTCGCCACACCATCAGCACATGTAGTACAACAAAACAGGAGCATGTAAAGCAAGAAGCCCATAACATGTAAAACAGACATTTATTATGACCATTATTGTCCCTCCTTCATACAAAGGGTGATGACAACCAGAGGACAACCCAGATTTAATCTGGTTAATTTCCTCCTGTATCAGGGCAAGCTGAAAAGCCTCACAGACTTTCCAGAGATGGTCCAGCTTCACGTGCTGCCTGCGATGTAATTAAATCCCCTTGAAGAAAAAGCAGATCCCGTTGCAGAGCTTCCTGGTCTCCAATGCTAAACCCAATTAAAGTGTTATGCTAATGACAGGAACGGCTTTTCTCAACAGACCACAATCAAACGCTACACATCATTTTCTTTGTAACCAATGCAGCCAGGAAGTTTCAGCCAGAAAACTGGCAAAGAGTAACACAGTTTGCATAGTTATAGTAATTCAATATTGGTGCAAAAGTCTGTAGACATGGCTTGTTATGTGTTTCTTCAGAAAGGGTATTAATGTTTGTTTTCTTCCGGGAATGCGTTACATGGGACTTCAGAACACTGCTGTGAGGTTATGATTGCATTCAGCCCCAAGAGCAAGAGCGAGGTCATGTACTAATGATTAGTTTTCAATCACATATGGTCACTACTAATCCCAAAGGTACTGGATAGAGCTTCATCACTGCAGAGAACACAGTTCCACTGCTGCACAGTCTCTTTATACTTCTATAACCAAAGAGACCTTAGATATGACCAGCTGCTCTCATTCAATTGAACATGCTCTATAGAAATTATGCTAGCTGTGTGTGGACAACTGAATTCATTAATTACAAGGGGTGTGCAGGTATTTTTTGGACATACAGCACACATAAAAAATATACCCAATTAATCAGTTTAAACCAGAAACTCTAGAATCAGGCAAAGCAATGCTGCTATGACAATCAAGATTTAATTTAAATATATTTATAAATGGTAAGCAAGTTACTGACTGGGTGCAGACTGCTTTAATTGATCAGTCTTTCTTCTGGTGCACCTGTAAATCATAATGTCTCACCTGCAACCTTTACCAAAGTTCCTATACATAAAAGCCTTCATGCCACTAATTTCCGCACACTCCCAGTACACATAGGGAAGTCATTATCTCACCCTCTCAAAACTCAAACCAGACAGCTGGCTTCACTTCATAGCTGTATGAGTCCTATAGTGGGACAAAGCTAAGCACATCACAGAATTCTCCTTAAAGCAATAACAGCAGTGAATAGAGGAGGGCAATGGCAGATAGCTCTGAAGAACTGCCTCTGACAGTCTTACTGTGACTTTGAACACAGCAAGCCAACAGCTACTTCTCACCATGACTCTAAGGAGCACAAAAAAACAAATTTTAATTTCTACCTTCCCTACAGTTCTGTCCTTTTTTTCTGTCATTCTATTTTTGTCATTTTCTCTTATCTTGGTATGATTATAGATTCTCTTATACCCGACTTCCCCCTCGGTCTAAAAAAGTCAACTTTGCCTATAACAACATGGACAATTACACACTCGCACACGCCTCCATTCTGTTCCCCTCTAATCAATAACATAAGAGTTCACTAAAGCCAGACCCTGCCAGTTCAGAGGACAAATGGTGGTCAGGATGAGAGAGCTTCCTGCCTGCTGGCTTTCAGATCAATGAGCCAAACCCAGGCCGACTGACTGAAACCGCTGAGTCCGAGATGAAAGTCTGTGAGACCCGGGCTCCAACAGAGGCAGTGCTGCTGTACACCCCAAGCCACGTTAGCCCAGTGGCAGATACCTGCGCCCCGTGGGTGAGCGCAGCAGCCCTGTGCCTTTCATATTCACCTCTCCTCCCGTCTCCCAGTGAGCTGCGGTGCTGAGAGTTAGCTTAATAGCGATGCCTTCTGTGCTTGGGCTGTTTGGAGTTTAACAGTGCTGCCCGCTGCTTGGTGCAGTTGTGGCGTCTGGCTCTCAGGATGGGGGCGCTTTCAGCAGCTCCGCTAATTGACACTGATTGATCTGCCCGTTCCTCAAATGCGCTCAGACCCGAGCGGCGCTCGTAAAACGGATGGATGCAAAGTGCTGCTAACTCAAGGCCATTTTCAGTCTTTACTGAAAACAAGAGAGAAATAGCGAGTCCATCTGTCCATGTAATCACTCATTTGTTCGCCGACATTAAACACCTGATGGTTTAACATGAGTTTCCTGCTCTTGCAGCATAAGAGCTAATTGGTCATTAGCTGCACCAGCATACAGAGACCTGATCTGACCATTTGTTCACCTGTTGTTCTGTTGCCTCATCTTCATAATCTGACCTCAGCACCTTTTTTAAATTGTGTATTATAATGACCACCATGATAATGAGGAATGAAAGGCTCAAGGCACAATTAACCACCAAAACCACTCATATATCATGCAAATGTTTATTTAAAGGGAGATTTCCACCAAATTTCTGCATAATTGTTCAAACGTAAACAAAAATCATTCAGTCTGCTTACATGTGAAATGCCCTATTCTAGAGAATCTTACAGAGTCAGAAAAATTCCTAGTAGTAGTGAGAGGAACCAGATGTTTCAAGTGTTTAGTCCCTCTAAAGTGTATGGGTATATTCATCTAACAATATGTATTATTTGATTAATACAATAAAACTGTGTCTTTGTTTGGTTAGAACAGCATAAAATATGGAATAAATGAAAATATGCCGTTCATCATTATGTTAATGTTTAGAGCATTCAACTTTATGCATAACATTTAAAATAAAAGCTCTGTACAGTGTCCCAAAGCACAAACTAATATGTTCACCTCAAGCCAAAACACTAGCCACAAACATGCTAGTCACAATAAGATTTAATATAAACCATATGATGGACATTAAATCAGCCAAAACAATTTCGTAATTCTTCACCCATCTGTGATTTGAATGTTGTGGCTTCTCAATGTGTAAAAATATTGATGCAACACAGTGAGATTTTTTTTTATATAATATTTTATAATTTGGCTTTAAATGTTTCTTTACAATGTACAAATACCACATGGAAACACTTCAGTGACATCTCAATGAATGAAATATACAGAAATTTTCAAAATTAGGTGGAATACCCCTTTAAGTGCACCATAAAAGAAACACAGAGAAGGAGAGAGTGCATGAGATATGCTAACATATCCTGAGTAGGCGAGAGTGGTGTTATATAAAATGTTAAATGGTTTGCTGACCTGTGTCATCATAAAAGTGCCATCAAGCCTGTCCAGCTTCCTCTCCTCTGTTCCTAATTACAGCACTTATGGGCATATTCATTTCTCTGGGCTTAGATATATAGATGCTTTTTCAGATATACCCACCTGCTTGTATGCTTATTCTACTCAGAAAATACATTAAGACCTAACTGATGCTTTTAACCATGAATTCTGTTAAAACTCCCCGAAACACAGACACACTTTATATCCAGATAAACAAAAAATCTTCTCTGGGGACAGATGATAATGTGGGTTGGAAGTTATGTAATGTTATATAACGTTTAATCGCACTGCGCAATCACGGTGCAGGAGATGGGAAGGAGAGGAACTGGAACACTTGGTACGCTCCGAATGCTCCACACACACTTGTACCGTTCTTTCACTTATGACAATCCTCAAACACTAGCAAGTTGGAACAAGAAGTACATCTTTATCCTCAAGATCACGGACAACATCCTCCATTTTCATCTAAGTCACAGTTAAATGCAGCATTAAGGGTTCCTTAGCTGCTACGACTGGTCAAGACCAGTTAAGAAGCACAAGGCAAATCAGAGAGAGTTTGTTACTATAGCAGCAGGTTTTATATACACTGTACAAAGCCTGAAAGCCCCTGCTTATATAAGACACTCACAAAGAAGTACAGAGAAGAAAAACTGAACGCAATTAAAAAAAAACAGAAGTCAAACCATCCATAAACTGTGGATTCAGAAGACATTAAAGATCATGTAAACTACAACATGCATATCGTCAATCCTCCAAGCATAAGAAAAGACAGATCAAACTAGGGGTATAATAGTTCGTAAAATATCATTTAGCATATACGATATGTCTTGATTAAACACATTATTCAATACAGCAATATAAAGATAGCCTAAATGTATTAATAGTAACGTCTCCAATAATGTAAATTCACTGAATGTGTTTGGAATGTGTTCGAATCGAGCTGTTCTGATCAAGTAGACGCTGTGATCTGAGCTATGTGTGAAGAAAATGTAGCCAGCTTGGCTGCATTCATGGTCCAACATCACATTCGCTCCTCCAACAGTTTTTATACTCTTTAAATAAAGTCATTTGAACCGTTTGCACATGTATCAAAATTGAGGTTTACAAAGGAGAGAGATGAAAAGCTATTTGTATGCCTGTACAGAGTTCTCCATCCTCCCCTGGACACATCTTTCTTTCAACCCTGTTTCAGTTGAGACTGCTTAGCAAATGGTTCATGACTTGCTGTCTTTTTTTTCTCAGTAATTTAAACACCTGGGACCACAGCATCAATTACAAAACTGTTTTAAAAGATAATAAACACCGTACGGCTGGTAGAGGTTCCAACTACTCCGCCCCACCTCTATATTTTATGATGGGACCAAGTTAGTAATGTTCTTCAAGGTAACAGATTAACAGCAGAAAACAGTATTTGTCTGTTTACGATAAAGACTTTAGGCCGATTTGAGTAAATTACTTTCTGTCATCTAGTACAGCTGGCCGTGGTCTTATTCGGGATTTAATCTCACTAACAGCAATATATGAGGCTCAATGAATATGAAATGCGTTGGAAGTCAGTCACTGGCATTGTTTGTACTTTCATTAACAGAAATGGTTACCGATATTTAAAGGTGACCCTGCAGTTGCTGGTGTGCTGGACAATAGTGATATTAAACAATTCAGTTCAGAGTATTATTCATAAATTGTTCAAACACTAAAGATGGTTATTTATTAAATTTACACAGCTATAATTCTGTCAAGTGTGAGACGTTACTTTTAACCCTCTGTAGGGTTGATAAATTATTGAGTGCAATCACTGGCCATATGTCACATACTGAAGAGATTTATTGTTTTTATAGTCTCTTTTTTATAGCCAAAATGCTTTGAGCCTTTAAAAAATGAAGACATTTATATTGCATTAGCACAGTCTATTTTTATGCTGTAGATTCTGTATCACGATGATTATCACCAAAACCGTTTGAAATGTTTGACCAAATCATCTACCCCCTTTTTGTTGATTGTATATCTCTTTCCAACCATTATATCTTTCTTTAGACAGGCTTTGTTAAATCCTCTTCTACGAAATGCTCTGTACAACAAAAATATTTGTGTTTTTGCTTACTCTGCAAGAAGCTAAGAAAGAAAGATTAACCCTATGTTTCTCCCAGACAAATAGATTATCAGGCTTTGTCTGCAGCCTGGACAGTGATAAATGAGGAATGACAATCACATACCATGTACACACACGTGCACACACACACACGCGCGCACACAGACACAGACATACACACATCCCAAGGTCACACCAAGGAACATACACAGTCCACATGATACATGAGCTAATACACAAATAATTATTTCACATCATTGGACACAACAAAAACCCATTTAGTGTGCGAGTGCTATTTCACCAGGTTGAAGCAAGTGATGGCACAACCCATTATGCAGGGACATTTCATCATTAAGTGTTTCTCCTCTCGCCATTTATCTTAATTGAGTTTTAACAATTTATGGAGCTTTGGAAAGACAATACTGCAAAGACTGAGTCCTCATAAAGTCCTCCACGGAGCTGCCAAACAGTCAGAATGCCAAAAAGCTTTCTGGAATTATTAAAAGCACACATTCTCCAGACACTTAAAAAAAAGCCTTACCTACACAGAGCCAAACCAAATTAAATTAATAAACATTTAAAACTGTTCCATCACAGGTGGTTCTATAACCATATTTTAGACACAAGCTATCCAGTCTATTAGCTGCTAGAAGTGCTGTGCATTTATACACTGCACGTAAAAATGTTCAAAATCTGCTGAAACTAAGTATAATTTGATTATGAGTTGCCCCCTTACATTCAAATACTCCATATGTCAAGAAAGAGGACACTGAGGGTGCAGGTTATCACTAAAAAGTATTTTGTGCTGTGCATGCAATGTTCTGGAATCTGCAGTGGGCAATTAGACTAGTTGGTATTCATCCAGCGTGTGCTAAAAAACTGAATAGGCAAAAAAGCACACTCTGCCCTTGTACCTGAATTCACCCCCCCACCCAACTTCTCTCAGGGCGTACCGCTAATCGATAGCGTTATGCAACTTAGCCACAGTTTTCTCCCCTGCGCAAGGACAAGCACACATGACGGCAAACTTTACACTAACAAAAGAAAATATTCTGAGCAGAGACAGAGCTGTAGCACCACTGTGGTTAAGATAGTGGGTGTTAATCTACACAGAGATCAGAAATGTTTAATCCAAACAGTAATGAAGGATCATGTGCTAATTTGATCAATATATGCTAAACAGATGCAAATAGGGGAGGTCAAAACGATCATATATGCTACACCCTGTAGGTAGTAGTTATGTTTGATTAGCGTTAGCATTTCATTAGCAAGTCAGTAAAATCACACTCATTAAGAGATCTGCTCACAAAGAAATATTCACGGCATAACTGTTACACTGAGAGAAAAAGCATTTTTTGTGGGTGTGTAAGAGAACATGAAAGTAAAGGCTATAGTGCACATAAGAGACCATTTACAAGTAGATAACTAAAAGAAAATACTTTTATTTTTTCTTTTACACTCAATCAAAAATATGTAATTGATTAAATAGTACCTGCTTAATTCATTACTGAGTAATTGGTTATTATTCATATTTAAAGTTCTCCCTCTCTGGTTATTCTTGCAGGATTATAGTGCATTGCATTTGCAGTATGGTGCAAAAAAAATGATTACTGCAAATAATTTGAAAAATACTTTGGTTATATTTTTCAAATTAAATATTTGACAATCCATGTGTTATTGATAAATGTAATCTATTTTATTGATTGGATTTTTGAATTTAGATCATTTGATAATTCAATTCATTGTCACATTAATCTGTAGATTATCCAATTACTGTTATAATCGCCAGGAAACAGCAGCCATGCATGATTGGTCACCATGCTAAGGAAGATGCAGAGTCCCTTCACTGTACTGGAGTTTGGCTGCATAAAGACTAAATTTAAATCTCTGGAAATCCACGCCAGTCAAAGGACTCAAGCAAAGTTCAGGAATGACTCATCGCTGATGGTTCCACTAGATTAAACATGACGAAGAACATCAACACCGGGTATGCGTGCGTGATGAATTTGTGTGGGTGTAACAGCATCTCATGTAAAGAGCTCTGTTCCCATAGGAACAGTGCTTACGTGCATTTCCGGTGAGTAGGAGATGTGATTATCCTGTTTGGTGAAACAGTCTCTGTGATCTCCAGAGAAGGCAAGATTCCTGCAAACTGCACACTTCAAAACCACCCCTAGCTGCCTCAATTATTCAACCTGCTTCTCTCACACCCACACAGATTTTATATGCACATAAACACAAACTAAACTACACCCAAGAAGCATATTGTGTATTTACATCAGAAGAGTCAAATACCTGGATCCCATATAAACAACTTCTGTGGTACACATTTACTGCATTGTGGTTAGTTGAGAGAAGAAGTGCAAAATTCCAGAATAGATTTTGCTTTGAGAATAAGGGTTCTCACAAGAAGCATGTTGATGTTTTGAGACCAGAATCACTAACTAGTGTAGCCCACCTAAACAACTCACTTTTTAATATCTGCACTTCCTTTTCACTTTTAGTCTTCTTATGTTGATTTTCTATGCATTCGTTTATTTCTTTATTCTATATTTTAGTTCCTATGATTTTGATGGTTCCTGATTTATTAATATTTCCAATATATTCCTGTAAAACACATTGAATGACCTTTGTGTATGATAATGGATTTTATAAATAAACTTGACTTGACTGAGATTTCAGCAACAAGCACATTCTACCACAGACACCTCTACTCCCTTTTGGCACCTCTCTGAACAACGTTCCCATCCAGTAAGCATCAGTGCTCACTGGAGGCTGTTTGTGTAGATGTCTACACAGTGATTTGAAGAAAGTGCATGTGATATTTTTAATGCAGCCGGAAAAATAAACTCCATGTGCCCACGGCACATTCACATATGTGCTTAAAATAGTATTAAACTGATTTAAGAGATATATCCTCAACGGATCACATCTAAAAGTGCACCAAACTACACAAAAAGACTAGTGATGTACCAGTGTGGCATCTGTAGGTTAATACAGATATCCAATAGTTTACATATACATACCTGTCGAATCCAAAGCGAATATGTGAATATTTACAAAATGTAAAAATTGGGAATATTTAGAGTAGGAAAATCTAATATTTCTGTAGGCTTATAATGAGGACAAATAAGTCTATTGTAGTGTCGCTCCGATTGATCGGCCACCAATCATGATCAGCCGATATTGGCTAAAAATGGCTTGAGCCAAAAAAGCCGATCACTTGACGAAAATTACTCGCGCAACTTTTTCACACGTGCAGCACGGCGCACAGGTAAACAACAGCAGAGCGGAGCTCACCAGTGGCAACATGAGTTCTCC
>JBBIGB010000002.1:12735700-12756049 GCA_037577075.1 Alestopetersius hilgendorfi
ATAGTTGAGGTATACCTATGGTGAAAATTACAGGCCTCTCTCATCTTTTTAAGTGGGAGAACTTGCACAATTGGTGGGTGACTAAATACTTTTTTGCCCCACTGTATTCTCTTTTCAACCATATATAAGACAGGAGACAGTTAGGGAAGGCATACATTTATCAATAGTGTAGGGTCCTGGACTGGCAATCCTTTATCAAATATAAATGTCAGTTAAATGTCACATGAAACATGCTTTGTAATACTAATAAATATTTTTGGAAACTATACTATAGTGTATGATTTTATATTCTGTAATGAATCTATTCAATAACATGGTATTATTTCTCTGTTAAACTCTGTTTTGTTCTCTTCAGATGGCAGTCCGGTATTGACAGAAGCTTAAATGAGTGTCCACACTAACAGGAAGCTGAGACAATAGCAGCCCAATGGCCAGTGTGCATTTAGACCACAGAGACATGTGTCTCACTACAACACTTTGTTACTGAACACTCATTTCCCCTGTTTAACAATACAGTGTGAGAGGCCAGAGAAGCCAGTGAAATACATTTGAAATACATACAATGACACTTCTTGGGCACATTACTGCCCTGTCACAATAATATGTTGTTGGAATTTGGTGAAGAGGTTCTGACTCTTGTTCAGTACAATGGAGTCTTTATACTGTTTTATTGAAGGGATAAATGGAACAGTGTATGTATTCTACTGTGTCTCAGTACATGAATCTAAACTACTTACTGTAAAAACCATTACAACATACTTGTTCTCTCATGTACAGGATGGTGAATCCCTTGTTTGTTTGGATGGCCCAAGGATAAAATCTAGAAAACACCGTTCCAGTAAGGAAATGCCTGGTACACAAGCCTTTCCTGACTGCAGCAATCCAGCTGAGGTTTTATTTGTCCAATCGGATCAGCAAGCAACTGTTCACAGACTTAAAAATGGTGAGGATTTACATTTTTTGTCTTTTTTACATTAGCCTTCATGGTACATTTGTGGAGATGGGTCCCAAACTCTGCAAAGGCAGGAATGGGGAGCTATTTTGTGTAAATTCAGGATTTTCTCACATACTTCATCTTCGTTCGTCAAGACACCTCAGTCTGGCTGGCAACCTTTCAGAATGTACTTATCCATCTGGTCTCTGGCTGTACATGAATGTGAGTGGTTGGCATTTTCAAACAGGTTCAGTCAAGCTATTTAATTATGGGTCACTGTATCATCTCAGTAACCTCAAACAACTTCACCTAATTCACAAACGCAGTTCAGCACTCATCTGTCATGGTCCCTCTGAACTGTCCGCTGTAAACACCAATCGACAAGGTGACGTCCTGCAAGAACTGTGTACCAGACTGAAACAGGTTGGCAACCTCCATTTCCGTGGAAACACTTGGAAACGAACTAAAACACCAACTCCTCTAAAATTGCAGCAGATCCTGGTCTCAGAAGACATACAAATCAAATCAATCAAAACAGTTATGAAGACCTTATTCAAAGGACTGAAAAGACTACGGACATTGAATTTGTCAGGCAACAGGTTATCAAGCTTCCCTGGCAGCATTTTTAGTCTGCTTTCATCTCTCTCAGAACTTATACTTGATAAAAATCTGCTGTTTGAAATGAAAGAATCAGATCTGAAGGACTTGGGAAAACTCAGGATACTAACTTTGAGCCACAACAGACTCTCTCGCATACATTCTTCTGCATTCAGAGAGTTATACAAACTGGAGGTCTTAAAACTGAACGGAAATCGTATTTCTGAGATCAATAAACTCACCTTTCAATATTGCAGAAACCTCAGAGATATCGATCTCAGTGACAATAATATTTCAAGACTGAATTATCTCACTTTTAACCGTTTATCCCACCTGAAAAGCCTGAGGCTACGCAACAACAGGCTGTTTTACCTACATACACAGGTGTTTGGCTCCAGTACTCAGTTACAGTCCTTGGACTTGACGGGGAACGTGTGGAAGTGTGACTGTAGATTACTGAGCTTGAAGAGCTGGCTAGAGCCAGGCAGGGACGGCCTTGTCACTGTGAAATGCTCTCACCCAGAAACTCTGAAAGGTCAGTACCTCCACACTATCAGCAGTGCACTGATCCGCAGAACGGGCGGCCCATGCAGCGGAGCGCACGCTCGTGTTCAATCAAAGCCTATCCACTCAGGCAGCAGCTCACGGGTGACCAGACAAACCTGTCATGATGGTGACAGATACCACACTCACAGCAGAGTGGGCAGGACCACTCCACAACTTCAGATCAAGCGCACAGAAAAAGGAAAAGCTCTACAATCAAAGCAATACCTGGACGGCTCAGCAGGGGGAGTACTGAGCCCTAAAAATAGAATAGCCTCTGCAATAGTAACTAGATCCCCTAGATCCTCGAACTCAACCAGACAAAAGGCCACAGAGGAGAAGACAGCCAGTGACGCGTGCTCTTACAACCAGCTGGTCATTCTCAACATCTCTGCTGTGACAGTCACTTCCAGCTCAGCTCTCATAAAATGGACTCTGGTCGAAAATGGCATCCAGAATGTCTACTTCAGAGTTATGTACGACCTCTTCTACACACGCACACGCTTCAGTCGCTTCATCAATGTTAAACAGGGCACGGTGTGTAACCTGTGTGATCTGCGGCCCTCTACGCCATATCTCATCTGTGTGGAAAGTGTGGTGGAGGAGAAAGTGTGCCAGGTGGCCTCACGTGATCTTTGCTTGGGTGTCATTACAAAGCCTGAGGAGATATCCACCCCTGAGCCCCAAACTATCCTTTTGTACTTCAATGGCGTCAATGCTTTCGCTATACTTGTAATTGTGGTCGTTTTTGCTCGTTTGTGTTGTGTGCTGAAAAAAAGGCTGCAGGGAAATGAGTTAAGTCTACTTTATTCCCGGGAAAAGAGCATCTCCTGTGCCATGTGTGCTGGAATACCCATGTCAGATCGGATTTCCGGAATGAACACCACAAGCTCCCATACTACAGGAACTTATCAACAAAATGATGCCATTGATGCCTTAGACCTGCCAGCTGCACATTAAAGAGAAGAGGGTCATGGTGATCTTGCATACCATGTATATTAAAGGGCAATCCCACTTATTTAAAAAGAAAGGTCACTCAGAGTGGTTTGGTGCAAAATGTACTGGAGTCATTCTGTAATTAGGGGTACATTTCAGCATATGCAAAACCAGAAAAAATCTGTATTCTTTTAAAAAATATATATATATCTTGATGACTGCATAGTATACACCTTTAATGTGTTAAAATCATAATTTGCCAAGCTTAATCTCTAATGAATATTTTAAAAATATTTGTGAAAATAATACTGGGTAACATGGTTGACAGGTAACACGGCTGACATTTCGGCCATTTTTTGGGCCTTGTGCTAACTGCAGACTTCTCACCTCTCACTACAAGACCTTGATCAACTCATATTTTTGTACACTTTCTCCACATATTCGTAAATAGCCTACAGCAACTATAAAAAATTCACAAGAATATGTTGGTAAGACAGTTGGCGGTTAATTAACCCGCACTATGCGCACACACTAATATTGAGAAAATACTGAAGAGGAGGAGTACAGATTTACCATCGTGTCTTCAGGTTTCCCTCCAAAAAGACAGTGACATCACATGATGTTGGACTTTGGACTTTGAACCATTGTTCATTGTGAAACAAAAACACTTTAAAAACCCATTTCTCATGCTTAAATTTTTTTTTTGAACAATATGTGAAAATTGTGTGCAAGAATTTTTTGTTGTTGTTTTGAACAAAATGTTTTTTTTTTGACAAAAAGGAATAATGGGATCTGTTGAATTTTCATATAAAATGAAAGGGAAATGTTCCCTGACATAAAATTAGTAATTTATATTAAATAAACTTTTAACAATCAGTTTATGGTTGATAAACAAGTCCATGGACATGACTTGTACCCCTAATTATAGAATGACTCACTGCTCTAGAGAAATTTACCAGGTCAGAAATGTTCACAGCAGTGATAATAACCAGACATCTAAAAGCCATTACACCTTTAAAAGCCTCACCAAAAGTTATTACATGATATGATTACAAGGAGACACTGTTCAGGAAAATTCTGAGATTATGTTTGAATGACACAAACAGGTTCATTTCACCATTTCACATCAGACCACTCTGAGTGACTTTGTATCTTTGTGATTTAGCTATGCTGAATAAAAAACCCCCCACAATTCTCCGATAAGTGCACCCATGATACTTAATAAGAAAGTAATGAATGTATTCTAAGTACTGCAGATTTACTCATTTGGAATATTTTTGGGGAATGTTGTCACATGATCGTTTAAAGTACCCTGCTAAGTAATCCATGACACCATGTGTCCCAGCAAATTTCCCCCAGGGTCTCTGAAGGGAAAAAGCAGACCCAACACATTACAGATCCTGCAGCACATTTAATAGTACATATGAGGTTCTTTTCTATATAACTATCCTAATTTTAACACCAATTTTTGTTTAATACGACCACAGAACCTGGATCAGTTAGCATTTAGAGAAGAAAAAATGCTTGTTTGTGAAATGTAAGAAAGAAAAGACTTTATTCTGGCACATCCTCCAAATCTGTTGCAATTAAGGTGGCCTCCAAGTGTAGGTTTAGAAACTACCATATTCTACCATATTCTGCAATAACTGGATAAATGTTTGCCTCTCTGGCCATCGTCTTTCAAGCAGGTTCAGAGCTCTGGTCATTTTAAATTCCTAATTATTGCCCCAACAGTGGATAAAGGCTTTTTTAAGTGTTTAGCATTTTTTCATTGCTTAATATGTGAAGGTCAGCATATTTGGTCTAATTTCATTAGTGTATTATCAAATTATCCCTAATTTGATGGTTAACCAACTGCATATTGCTGACATGTTGATTCCTCACAAGTAGCATGAACTCAACAAACATGAATTTCCCCAGCATGCTAAATGATGTATTGCTCTGGCTAGATATTACACTATGCAATCAGTGCTATCTTTGCAACATCTCTTTGCAACATCTATAGCATCCAATCAGTTTCTAGTGCTTCCTAAAAACTGATTGGATACTATACAGCAAACTGATATGCAAGGCAGCATATACAGTATATAACATTGCGGCAACAGTAATGCAATCTAAAATACATACTACAAAATTTGGTTTCTGTGCCACACTAGTGAAACAAAGTCATGAATGACTATGTAAGAGTTCATGAATACACGAATGTACACTGTATAATTAACTGCATTTGTTAAAATTGTACAGATGACATAGATTTACAGATTCAATTTACTTAAAGACCGGAATGTATAGATTAAGATAATTAACCACATTTTTAACTCAAAGCTGCACATAAGTATACAGCTGAGTGTATAAGCACACTTAGTAAAGATGTTTTAGCACATGTCTTTGTTACATATTTCCTGTAATATAATATAGCCCAGCTGAGTAATGACACTTGATTTACTGTAATTGTTCACTGCATGACTGCAGAATTATTGTTACATGAATACATATTTGCCTGCCATTAATGGATACTGCAGAATGTTTGTATATTAAAGAGGTTCTATATATGATTGGAAACACACATATTAAACATGAACAATCAACACAACTAAGCTTGTATTAACAATGAAGTTTTTTTTTGAAGTTTGGCCACTAGATGGCAGGCTATACCAAATCTATTTACCTTTGATCTCGGAGATAGACAAGTGATGAAAAACATCTGCTAACAAAAGAGTACAGAAGAAAGCTCCACAACCCCCGAAATAGATTTAAAGAGATATTAAAAGATTTATTACAACATCTTATTCATTTATGATACTTTATACATAACTTTCACCAAGTTACAAGTTTACTGCCAACACAATAATAATCACATCCTTTTTCCGCAGCGGGGACAGAGTTTAACAAACACCAGAAATGTAAACTCGCTGCCTCCTGGCTGAGAAACGAACATGTTCAACTGCAATAATCCAACTGAGACATGATTTAAACATAAATCTAATTCTCTTAGAGAATCAATCAGTCATGCAAGTAAGCACATTAACAATGACCGTACAAATTTACCTGTTAAACAAAATGATTATTAAATAGATGATACTTAGAAAAGCAAAATAATGCAGCAATAAAACTACACAGTAGTAAGCCAATACATTTCAAGAGAGAAGGCAAATTGATCCAAACTGATGATGCTAGGAGTTACTTAATCTGTAACTCTCACTAACCCTAACTGCAGCAAATAATTTAACTTAAATAAACAGCTTATAGGCTAGGCTTCCTCATTTTTGGAATCACCTCCCAGGTCTTAAATTAACAATTAAAAAAAAGTGTATTGTTACTTATTTGTTATTGTTATTTTTAGGGCAAAAATGGGAACTACTTAATGAGTTGAAGAGGAAAAGCCTTATTTTAAGTTTTTTTTTTTTTTTTGAGCACAGTTTTTATCTTTTTCTAAAGAATGAAGTGTATCTGTAAGACCCTAACACAAATATCACATATAATGCTATCATCAATAATGGCATTTACAATGCTTCCTAAAATGTAGTATTCTGAAAGTCAGCTGAGGTCAATGAATAAAAGACATATTCTTATGGTTTTCAAACAGTGTTTCAAAAAATAGAACACCACAGATTCAGAATCAGCCAAGTGGCAACACCCCCCCTCAAAAAACCCCCCCAAACAAACAAAACATTAGGCTGCTTACTCAAAGAAATTATCTACATGAAATTGTCAGTGATCCAAGATCTTTATCTACTGTATGCAGTCACCTGCCAAATTCCTGTTACGAATTAAAATAAGCAACTAATAAATAAAAAGTAATGGCACATAGTTAAGTCAACATCAAAGAGATGTCTGTATGGTGAAAGATGCACTATTCCTACAGTTACTGCCTTTGCAACAAACTACTCATGGAATGTTGATCAAAGCATTGCTCTTAAAAGACACATTTTAAACCAAAGATCCTCTTTAAGACTTGTTTTTACAGGCAAAAGATTACTTAGAACATTCAAACATCACACCGCTCGTGGAAGGAGCCAACAGCCAACTACTCACTCTCAAAAAAAAAGTATCTATGATCAGTTCAAACGGCGCTCAATCACTGAAGATTTGTAACAATGCAGGTATTCAAATCTACTCCTAGAAGCTGCCAGAACTGGTCATGTCAACAGTCAAACACTACAAAAAAGTACCCCCACCCCCAATGTCTTCTCCTGTGCAAAATGGAAAAGGCAAATAAAAGAAAGTGACTGCCCCCTCCGTCTATAAGCCTACAGCAGTGCTTGAGAAAATCAATTCTCCGTTACAATAAGCCATGATACACTTTGGCATGTAAAACACACTGAATCGGTCACTAACTCAGCTTCCTAACTTTACAACTCATGATTATGCACATCTGCATATAGCACTAATATAATAAATAGAGTAAACATGGACGCAAAAGAGAGCGCAAGAGAGAATTAGACAATCAGTACAATTTTCCATAATTTGTAAAGTGCCATCCCTTGCATCATGATGAACATTTTTGAAAAAAATGTATTTGATGGAAAATGAAGTCAGAAGAAAAAAAACATAAATGAATATTCTCCAGACTGAAGAAAGTGAGGAAAACTTTTTCCTCCTCACACAAACATGGCTGCCAGGAATAAAAGTAACCCCTCTGAAATGTGATCAGCTTCCAGAAGGTTGGGTCTGAGTGACTGGAGCTACGCCTCCATTTGACTCCTCCCCCTCTGTGCTCTGGTCGGCGGGTGGTCCAGTGGCAGGACCGGGGGCGAGAGCAGCTACGGGTGCCGTGGAGGAGCTCACACCATTGGACGTGCTGATTGAACTGTGCTGGATAGCCTCGTTGTGGGGGCTGCTTGGGACAGACATCTCCTCACAGCTGTCCTCCTTGTCGAGCACTGAAACAAACAGAATCCGCATAACACAGTTAAAAACACTACAGCAAAGTTGACTGTAATGCTCCTGTAATATTTACATGTATTGCTAATTCTTCACTGACAAAAATGCTCTCTTGTACTAAAACAGGCTTAAAGCATGGGTTTGGCCTAAAATCAAATATAAACCAAACTGTCCCCTTAACTAAAATGTAATCAGTCAGATAAAGCGAGGCATCATTTTTTTTTTTCATTTTTCAGTTCTGATTTTAATTAGGTGTCACTGTGAGGGTTTCCAGTACTGTTAGCCAACTAATAATGAACATTATTTACTCATTAATGAGCCAAAATGGCAATTAAATTATTTTAATGATAAGCTCCTTTATATTTTGCATTTTTCCACAATATTCTGCCAAATTTGACCTAATATCTAGGGCGCACATCACTCAACCAGCGCTGGGAGTGTATAGGGTCATACATACTTCCTCCAAGTCATGTGAAGCCAGTCAGTTTTTTTAAAACTCCAACTAATGCGTCATTATTGGCCAGCTCAACGCACTTGGAGAAGAACGCTAAGTGCCAATTCTGTTAGATCATTTAACAGATGCCCGCACTGGCTAGCATACTGAATGATGGGGGTGAGAAAGGCAATTCTACCCTCCTAGATACAGAAAGGCCAATTGTACCCTCTTGAACTCTGAGCTATAAAATGCTGCGGCATGTAGTTGGAATGATGCTCATTAGTGGAGGTTATAAGCGTCTGTTATTTATCACCTAAATGAGTATTACAGCTTCAGTGCAAAACTAAAGAAAAAAACAAAAACAAACCTAAGGTACTAAACATGTCTTGGGCTGCTTGACTGCATCAGAGATGATTCCAAAACAGATACTGATTATATCTGTCCAGGAACTGAGTCTAACATTAATATAATTATTTTTAATTTAAAAGATAAATGCAAAAAAATACTTGTGTGAGAGTAAGCATTGCACAAAGGTGCAAATATGAAATGTAGAACACTGAGACCTGCTTAGCTCACTTAGTAAATGAAAGTCACTAGTGTGCCATCACAGATAATAAGTAGTGTTTGACAGTACAGCAGCATTATACAGTTGTGTTTCAGCATGGAGACTCAGCTGGTCTCTCCCTGGGGGTCCCCAAGGACGGAGTTAGCCATGCTGCCCTAGGAAGGGAACGACAATAGGGTAGCTAATATTGTCATATGACCCTGCATATTTACATAATACATTTAATGCCTAGAGTCTTCTTCGAAGCATACCAAGGTGCTCATGATTGGAAGCTCGGCTCCATTCAGAACAAGAGAACTTGTCTTTGCCCTTCATAAGTACTCCTGCTAACAATAATAATAAGACATACTATAATGGCCTTACTGCGGAGAGTTCCAAAATGTCTATCTAAATAATGACCTCACTATAGCTCATAAAAAACTGCAGAAAATGAAAATAAGCTTCCTAAACTCTTAAGCACTGCAGGCCAGTTTCTGGCAAGACAATAAGAGGCGTATCTATTCCACATTACAACCCCTAAAACATACAACACACACCACAGTGTGGTCGCTAAGTGTATGTTAAAATGAGGGAGCCATTGTACTGTTTCATGATCAGAGCTTTAATACAAATAACACTAACTTGCCACTGTTCTGACCCTGTGAACACACCATCCATAAACAACCGCATTCGATGGGTAATTGCTACTAAACCCAGTTTTCAAGCCTGTTCTGTGCTCTGAATTTTATTATTCCCAGCACTTGCTTTGTAACCTTTAATTAAAGTTACAATGTCATTTTAAACCAACATCATAAGGGTGTATTACAGGCAGTGGCGTGTGGCTGGGCCTTCGCACCCCTCCCAGCGTTCTCATTTGTTTCCTGCTACCTTGCCAACTACTGCAGCGACAGATGATTACAGCACCTGATTTTAATGATGCTCACACTGGAGAGAGGCAGAGACTCGCAGTCCAAATGCCACCAGCTGCTCCACAATTGCAATGAATTAATTGGCTCCTGATGAGGGAAGAGAGGAGAAAAAAAAACCTTCTCTCTTTCTGACTCATAAAGAAATGCAGACTACTATGATAATTAATATAGCTAATGATGCAAGAGTCCGCTGAAATGGCACTTGGTAATTAACATGGGGGTTTGTTATCTCTTGTGTGCACTTCTGATTCCAGCTTAGGAGATGTGTTGTAAAGAAGGCTGTGCGTTTAAAAGGCCTGCTGCGTTGTGCAAGATTGGGACAGTCTTTATTGATGGGGTTCTGATCAGTTGATTTAGCGTACATGTAGGCCAGAAGGCCGTAAATACTCACATGAGCTCTGGTCGAAGTCTACGTAAATCAGACAAGCATTTCTGCTCCACATTCAGGCAACTATAATTACTCCTAATGGCATTAAACAGGAGATAACAGGACGAGATATATTATCATATGCAGAACTGCCTGCTCCTGAGGCCGCCCTCTTCTCTCTTCGTCTTATTCGTTTCTGATCTTCTAACCACTGCGAGCAGATGGGCTGTGCATACTGCCAAGCGGAGACATGGCCTGCCGTGTTTGCAGGGCAGGTTGGGTAATTTCCCCCCACCTGCCATTGCAGTGCCTTGGGCGCATGATTAAAAGTGCCAACAGCCAGAGATACAGGGGTTGGTGTACTTCAGGGGCCCAGCTACTATCAGTACCCCCATCCATGCACAAAGGGATGACCCGACCTACTTGTTGGACTAACCCATACACATAACTCTGTTCATTTATTACAGAGACTATGTATGCACATAATATACAAATATATATTATATACACACACACAGACACAAACACAGACATGTATATATTTTACATAAAACATAGACTGCAGTCTTTCAACATATTAAAGAACTTTCTGTCAGAAGAAATGACCATCTGCTGTTTAGATGCTGGCAATAAATGTTGCAAAATCTCATCTAGTTGTTTACTAAAATGAAAAGACAGAGTGATGCTTTTCTTCCCGTCTTATTTCAGCAGGCTGCTAATATATGACCCCTCACGCCGCTCTCTAACAGAGGCACCACAAACAGGAGTGAAGAATGGCCTCATCCATTACCACAGTCTCCCATTTCCCCAAATACACCAACTAGACACCCACAAATGAGTCCGTTCCCTGACAGCCCAATTCTACCCGGCACCCATCACTCCGATAATATGCATGAGACATGTCAGTGGTGCTACTTTAACAATGGCGTTGCATAATGAACGGCTCGGCTGCAAGGACTCTGTGGCACTGACAGGCTAGATGCTATAATAGACTCATTTTGGAGGCAATCATTGTCAATACAAGTCAGCTTTGGGCTGCAGAGCAAGCCACACACATGCCACTATGTGGCACTCTCTCCACCCTGTGTCTATTTCTGCTCATTGAGTTAAAGAGACTGTGTTGTGGAGTTGTGGAGAGCAGATCTCAATCGTACTTTTTCCTCACATAGACACACACACACAAACATGCAAAAATGCAAACACGGGTCCAGACATCATATTAAAAGAGAAGAAACAGTCAGTAGTTGAGTCCTCTACAGAAAGTGCTTACACAATGGCAGTTAGAAATAGCAGCCATTAAGTTTTAGTACTTGCAGGGAGCCTGAGGATCTGCTGCTAGCACAGCCTTACAGAGTCGCTCCTTCATTGCACTGACAACAGCAAATTGATATGAAGTGGCTGCATATGGCAGACGAGCTACAGATTTGCTCATTTCATAAGATGTCATTAAAGCATAACGGCCAAAGATGTGCCTAAATCACATATGCCCTTCCATCCCAGACTAGCTCAATTATGAGCCCCTTTAAAGAAAAAAGACAGCCGTTTGGAGAAAAAAACTTGCCAATTAAAACATAATACAGTAAACCCCCAGTTTTACGTGGAGCAGGAGTCGTGGATTCAGTCACACGTGGATTTTTTTGAGAACCGAACTTACAGTTTTACACGGAAATTCTCACAATAACATGGAAACTAGAAATATCCTCCGTCTTTTTTTTTTGCGGCAATAAATATATTTTTCTGGATGTTTTCACACAAGGGGAATCAGGGCAGGCTGTAGCCGACCTGGAAGAACTTTTTTCAAATTCCACACCATGGTTGAGCACCAAACTCTCCAAGGGCAATTTCTCCACAGTGCACTCCAGGAGACCTTTCCAACGAGTAGATCAGGGGTTAATACCCGAAAACCATTCACCTCGCTGCAGAGTCCCAACACTTTTGTCCCGCGACCTTCCCAGTTGCATATCTTGGCGGGGAATTTAAAGTAAAAGAGGCAAATACAGGTTTACCTTTATATTTTCTTTAAGGGTAATGCATTAGACTGAGTTTAAAATGAAATTAAAGTGTTCTGGAAGTATATTTGGGGTCATATTTAGGGTTTACACTATAAAAATAGGCATTTTAGGCATTTTTTTTTACACACTATACACAGGTTCTCTTGGAAAGTAACCCCAGTGAAAAGCAGGCGATTACTCTATATTTGACTAAACATGCAATCTATGGTTTGTACATTGGTAAACCCTTAGGTACAAAGACATACACAAGCCAAACTTGTGACTGTGAAATTATTATGAACTAAATCCACTCCTAAAAATGTATGGCATCTTAATTATTACCTTCCACTGTGTTTTATTTCCTTACTTCTCCAGTTTGCATGAAGCTGAACATATGAAGTTAATGATTAATGAATGCTCTCTCAAACCCCCCCAAAATGCGGAAAAACAGTATTCTACTTGTTTACTTACAACTTTGTTACTTACTATGCTGAGTGAGAAAGGCCCACCAGCAGAGGTTATACAGTGGCCCCTATTGGCAGCTGACAAACTGTACAGCAACACGTGGGCTTCACTCCGCAACTGTTTACCATCAAAGGGCATGTATGGTGTGTCCATTCAGCTGCTTTAAGATGCATCGATTGCTGACACATATTGCAGAAGTTTGTGCAATCTTCATAGAAAAGCATTGCCAAAAGAATGGAGAATCTCAAACACATGATTCTAAATTCAACATGTCCAGTGTCGGGCAAACAGATAGAAGGGTTTAAAGCCTGCCAATTATTGGGCTGTGGAGCATTCTTGAGTAATGAAACTCCATCCAGTCCAGTGGCTAAATGCTATCAAATCTCCACAGTAATGTCCTAACACCTTGTGTAAAACCTCCTCAGAAGAGTAGCATGAAGGACATGTTTTGCTGTTGGACTACAAAGCACCCAAGTATGTCCAAGAATGTCTGCCGAATGCCATGAATGTAAATGTAATTGCCGAGGCTGTTACTGCTGAAGTAGGGACAAATTCCAGATTAATACCCTTGATTTAAGAAGAAACACTAAACAAACAAGAGTCTACAGCTAGTGTTGTCTACCTGAAAAACTGGCCACTAAATGCAATTTTCATGTTTTTTGTAACTTATTAATCTTGGGGCTACATGAGCTAATATTACACATTAAACCACAAAAGCAACACATTTGCAGTTTTGAAACTTGAGTGGAAATTATGGACACAGTGTAATGTTATGATATTTACTAACATTTTAATGATAAATGATTTAAACAGGACAGTCCTAAGAGATTGTAGAATGTTCTCTCCTGTCAGCAGTGTACTTGTATCCTGCCTGTGGGGCTGCTCATTGAAGAATTATTACTCACGGTGGTAGCCAGATTTCTTCTGCATGAGCGTGACTGGACAGTCCTTATGAGCCAGCAAGAGCTGTTTTAGCTGAGCCACCTCATTTCGCAACAGAGTCACTTCATTCTGAGGGAGAAAGAAAGAAATGAAGAAAGATATTGAGAGATCGAGATCAAGAGAGAGAGAGAAGAGGAATATCCATTTGAGACTAAACAGATTTGCACCATGCAACCTCAGAGAAGGGTATATTTACTTTTCTGGAAATCATTTTCTTGAAGGATTTTGTACATCAGAGGGGCTAATGAGATCTTTAAACATGGGACTTCAGTTTTGATGTGTTGTCGAGGGTGAGGGCGTTAGGGGGTATCGTCACAACTCCAACTCCAATTGTCAGAATTGGCTTTTGGCTATTATTTATGTATTTTTTTGGGATGAGGCTATTCATAAAACGTGCAAAACGGTTGCAGCTCCTGATGCCCAGGTCTAGAGACACCTCTGATATACATTTATGTAAATGTTCTGACATATTAAAAACCTGGTCAGAACTAGGATTAACATGATTATACAATTGTGATTTCAATACAGAAAAAAATAAAAACACCACTTAACTCATAGTTTAACTTAATTACAGCATGAATCACACATGTAAAACGAGTACAAAGTAGATTTATATTAATTGTTTCTGGGCAGATAAGACATTTGTTACTAAAAACGTACTGATGTACTGCATTATGTAGAGATTCTTCAAACTTTAGATGGGTTTTTCCTCAATCACTCAATCAAAAAGACAATTATTTGAAAGGGTCTTCAGGGAGGCAAAATCTATATGATATCTTCAAGAATCTGTTTTGGCACTTTCATTTTTGAGGATATTGGGAACATACATACAGCAAACATTAAATATAATATTAAATTAAATATAATTTAAAAAATACTTAAGGTGATGAACTGAATAGTACTAAACAATGCAGACCGAAAAACATACTGAACTTTCAGTACCCTTTGCATCACTAGACAGCACATATACGGCATCAAGTGTGAAGATCCTGTGGGACAACAACTGAAGGCAAGAAAACAGGTCTGCGTGACACAGCGCAAAAGACTAGCCCAAAATACAAGCTTGTTTGAAAATCGTTTTTCTACCATTAACAGTAATCAGTGCTGGAATTAATTTTCACAGGTAACAACCACTCTGTTAGCTAATTAACCTATTTTGTTTTACTATCAAAGCATTACTATCAAAGAGACGAGGAGAACAGAGGGAGAAAGAGGGGAGAGTTATTCCCTCCGTCAGCAAAACTTCACACCCCATTCTGCCAAGATTTACTCTCCTCTTACTGCTCTCGCGGGACGCTGTTGTGTGCGTGTTAAAGATGAGCCCGTTTAACAGTGAAGGTGACTTTAAGGGGATTTAGAGGAACACTAGCTGGAGAGAAGAACACGACACTGCATGGCAGATTTAAGCCCTTTCTCGTCTCCTCTAAAACATGGCCGGTGCTTTAATCTATTCATCTAAAAAGCAGCCAATTTATTTGATTCCATCTGTTAGGGCTTGGCGGTGCTGGCACGGCGAGGCTGTAGAGGAACAGATTTAAACACAGCTGGTGGAGCCGTGGATCTCCTCACCATGCGGATTGCAACGTCCCATTACGACCAGCTCTCGTACTTGCTCATTTCACCTCTCCTTTCCTACAATGTGATCGATCCATCCTACTTCTCTTACAGGTGCTGCCCATAAAATTGTGATGGATCCTTGTAACCTTTCACACAATACAATTACACTGTCAATATGGGTGGGCTGAAGCTCAGCTTGGAATCAGGCAGATAATTACTGACTAAATATAGGCGGCAATGCCTCAGAAACTGCATGATTATCAAAGTGGAGGAATTCCACAGAGAAACATGCAGTTTGTGTAAAGCAACAACTGAGCTGTAGAACTGTACTTGAAACAGGTGGCATGTTCTATGTTTAAGCTGTTCAGATAAAAGTTTAACGTGGTATGCCTACAGGAGCACTTTTTAAATCACCCTGACCGGAGTGAAGGATAAAAAGCTTGATGCTCCATTTGTTCAGCTGAGACAGGGATCTGGCATTCTTGCTGTCAAAGATCAGGCATTAAGACACAGCACGTCCAGCGTGCGAGTTGCTTTTCTGCAGGCTGGAACAGTGGAGCGTGCGGGCTGACTGGCCTTGACATCTTGTTAAAGAGCCCGTTAAGGATGATGCTGAAGTAATCGCACATCATTAGAGCTCTGTGCGTAGACCAGCAGAACCAAAGGGACCATTACAACACCCTGATGGCACTGATTAACGAACTGCATATAAAAACACACTCTGATGATCTGCATTTAGTTTAAGGACAGATTTCTCTGTATTTCGCAACAGTTAACATTCACTGTCCTAATACTCGTCTCTCCTTGCATCTCTCTGCTTCCCTCCCCCACCTTCATCTGCCTATGTTCATTCTTTCATTCATTTAACCCTAAGCAGTGTTACAACAATCTCATCAGCACCCCCCGCCTGTCTCTCCATCACAAATTAATCAGCCCTCCTCCTACCCTCCTCTCCTGGAGCCCCCACCCCTTAACGGACAAACAGGACAGACAGCACGCAAATAAACAGCGGCACATCTCATTAAATTGTCTGGAACGCGTCGCCTCATAGCCTAGCCTGTCCCTATCAGCAGAGACAACAGTTACGTGAACTGTTTCGAACTTGTCAGTGGTGGATCCTAATTGCCTGCCGCAAAATGGCGGTTCAAAGAGACGGGTTTCCCTGGGAGAGTTCCAGGGCCAGCGCTTAAACGTGCAGACAGAAGAGACGACACGCTTGTGTGCCGATGACATCTGGAGGAAATATCTTTATTGACAGGGACGTATCAATGCAGGAGGCTCAACACACACACACACACACACACACACACACACACACACACTAGCTGTCATAACAAAACACTTCTTAATCATCATTAATGATTTCTATGTCAGGGAAATAAATGCCTTCATTTACAGTAGAGAAGATAAACAAAGCACCTGAAAATACTGCACTATTAAAAAACGAACCACAAAGGGTTATGACTTAGCAGAACTATTCCCAACAAGAAGTGTTTTTGTAAAAGATGTATTTTAAACATTTTTTTGTTTTTGTTTTAACTTTTTGTTTTGTAAAAAAAAAAAAGTAACACAATCTAAAAATTCTTTACCAGTTTAAGGGTTCTCCCAAGAACCTTGCCAATATATGGAGGTTTTTCAAACACAAGAACCAGCCACTGAAAGGATTTTTAAATAGTACGAAATTTTCCTCCCATTTTTCAATTTTTTTTTGACCAATGTTTGTTTTTTTATGGAGTTCTGTCCATGCAATGGATTTAAATACACTCCAGTTAGTAATGGTTAATTAATTTCTTGAAAAATGTTGTTTTAGTGGTAAGATATTTTTAGACCGCTACATAGGTACATTATCTAAAGAAGGAGTCGGCAACCTGCAGCTCGTTCATCCTTATGTTGCGGCTCCCTGTGACGTTTAAAATAAATAACACTAACACTAGAATGGCAGCTAACTGGCTAAACCTATAATGGCTGTGTGCGTCAATTGATGCAGTGCCCAGTTTCGCACAAGATGCTTCCTGATGCGACCGCTGCTGTAATATGTTTGGGCATTTAGTCTTGCAGCCTGTCAGCTTGCATCCATGCAAGCTGCAGACACAGTCCTACAGCACCAGTCACCGTATCAGAATCAGAATCGTGTTAATTGGCCAATTATGGGAACGACACATACAAGGAATTTGATTCCGGCCAAGGGTATCTCTCAAGCACACCAGTATAAAACAACAACAATATCTAAAAATGTGTGTACATGTGCCTACACCACACTCATATGTCTCTTACAGAGCATGCTGCTGCTCCAATAGGCCAATAGATGCGATGCTGATTAAAGTACGCCATTTGACGCTGTCAGCCGTTCTAGTGTTATAGTGTTAAGTATATTTTATTTTTATTCATTGTTTTTTTTTTATTGTAGTTCAAATTTGGAAGATTATTGTGATCTTGTAACATTAAAATACAAAAAAAATACACTATTTTTTTTTTTTGGTTTAAATGTTTTCTCTGAATAAATAAAATTTCACAAGCAAAACACTAGTCTAGTTTTTATACACAGCATAAAAGTAAAAACCAATATATGCAGTGTTATCTTCATTTTAGGTGTGAAAAAGGATTTGCGGCTCCCTGTGTTTGCTCTTTTGTGGAAACCGGGTCCAAATGGCTCTTTGAGTGTTAAAGTTGCCGACTCATGATCTAAAGGCAATGAGTCCCAATGTCTTGTGTCTGGAGGAAATAACAGCATTTTCATGTTTACATGTAGTGAACTTGTGTAGTGATTAGTAATTTTACCATTTTATCCTTAATGCATTAGAATTATAGGTCAACAGGCATAAAAATATATAGACTGACACATAAACCTAATCTGTTGGTTCTAACAAATGTGCAAGGCAATTTTGCCTGTAAACTGGGGAAACAATGCAGAGTTCATGTGTTTCTTACTATAAACACTTTATTTGATAAAGTCTGAAAAGGGATTTCACTTGCTTCTGTTGACCCTTTGACTTTAAAACTGTCTTACACTAAATACAACAGGCCTGGTGGAAATACTAATTCCTGACTAAGACACTAATCTGCCTAATGTTGACCTCTTATATAATCTCCTCCAGAGTTATTGGTGCCCTTATTTGTTATGACTGAAAAGGGCTGAAGAACATTTCCTTCAATGTTTATTAATTGTTGTCTTTAGTCAAAAAAGGAAATATTTAATTCATATTCATTCATTATTATAACCTTTACTATTTGCTCAACTTCATTACCCCTGTTTGTAACATTGTGTAACTGTAGCAGCTTCTGTGTTTGTGTTTAATGTGTGTGTACCTGTAGCTGTCCGTTCATAGAGCTCAGGTCTTCAGCTTTCTTCTCCAGACTCTGTACCCATACTTTCCTCTTTTGTCTGCAGCGTGAGGCTGCCGCTCTGTTCCTCTCCAGAAACTTCCGTCTCTTCTCATCTGGGTCTTCGGTGGTTGACCGCCGCCGTCGCCCACCTGTACTGGGTGTGTGCTGAGCAGGAGGGGCTGGGGATGCCTGTAAATCCAAACACATACAAATCTCGAAAATAAAGCCGACAAATGCAAACATACACTAATGTTAAACATAAGATGAATAATCTAATCCATGTGCATAATACATGACAAAATTAACAAAACACTGTCATTAATGAAACATATTAATGTGATTGTGGCGGTACAATGCTTCTTAGTTATGCTAGCCTTGGTGGCAAACTAGCCACGTCTCTGAAACGTACACACACACATGAACAAAACTGTAGCACCCACGGGTGTTTCTGTGGTCGACGTGGCTGGCTGTTGTAGTGACTGTGGGTGTGTCTCCTCTACTGGAGGTGGAGCAGGTGGTGGAGTCTGAGTGGCCGCTCTGCTCTGGACGTCTCCTGCTTCTCCGTTGGTTACCTGAGGGAGCGTCTGACTGAGGGCTGCTTTCAGCTTCTACACGCAGATGACAAAAACAGGACAGCTTAATCAAAATTCATCAACCACTGAATCCTATTGACCTTTACATCAGGTTAAAACAATAATAAATAATTTTGGAACAGATGATGACACAAATTAATGTTCCAATCAACCGGCCATCAAATTTGACTCTCATTCTTCTGAACAATAAAACTTGGCTGTCATGTGCGACAATACCTCAACTCAGAATGAAGTTCACAATTACACTAAACTTTCTCGTACCTTTGCCACAGTAACTGTAATGTCTTCAGTACTTTGTGAACTTCTAGGTCACTTGCTGTGCAATATTACTTTGGCACATACACTAATTATGTAGCATGCTACATAGCAAATGGATGGCCTTTACACTCACACTGAGCACTACAAATCATGCAACAGCAAAATGCTGCTTGTCTTTCTGTTGTCTATATGTGCTTTCTTTCTCTTTTACCAAAACCGCAGCTCTAACTGATTCTCTCATAAGTCAGGAGGCTAAACCGCATTAGAGAGAGACAGGTACAGGAGATTAGAATAATTAACTTCTAGAGAAAGCGAGAGGCAAGGATTAAAACAACATATTCATCACCACTAAAAAACAGATGCTTCCCAGCATCTTGTTCCAGAGGAGTAATAGCTGTCGTAGCTAATTTCCTATTCCCCCAAGACGGCTGTGATTCTCTCCTGTCAGGGAAATCTCTCTCTCCCGGGCAAGCCGTAGAGCACACAGCATAGCGACCTCAGCGCTAAGCACCCCTTTCCTAACTCTGCCTCCCACTGAGCCTGTCACACATTCCCCACAGCTGCCTAACAATAATGTCAACACTCACGCGCAGAGTGACACCCCATGCGCACAACCCACAAAGACATACTGGGACGCGTCTGTCTTCTTATGGCCATTTGCTCCCAGCATACGATATATATCACAGTATCATGCTGAAAAAGGACGGGAAGAAGTAAGCAACAATGGTGCCCAAAAAAAGTCAAAGGCATCAGGTAACAAATGCATCCACAGCAGGTGAACAAGGCAACTGAGGGTGAAGAGAGAGAGGAGAGACTCATTTACATGGAAAAACAAGAGGAGAACATTCTTTTAACAGCTACCTTTGCCAGACCAATCTATCTAGCAAATTAGTTTATAGTATAACAACCTTCCAGAACTCCCTCCCTGCCTGAGAAACATTATTCTCCTAGAACGACTCATGGAGAGAGAGGGAGGGGGGGGGGGAGAGAGAGAGAGAGAGAGAGAGAGAGAGAGAGAGAGAGAGAGAGAGAGAGAGAGAGAGAGAGAG
>JBBIGB010000002.1:12756149-12768899 GCA_037577075.1 Alestopetersius hilgendorfi
GAGAGAGAGAGAGAGAGAGAGAGAGAGAGAGAGAGAGAGAGAGAGAGAGAGAGAGAGAGAGAGAGAGAGAAAACAGATTCATATTTCATATCTGCCACAGAAACCTCATCAGTGCAATAACCCTCCATCTCTGGGGTGTTATTCAACCATCTGCTACTATATTACTTATCTTTATTTTGCAACTAATTAACAGCATAATCTTCTAAATTCAGCAAGTTAATTATCATTATTGTGGTCTTTGCAGCATCATCAGTCCTTGTAAAGTGCCGTGTCTTTGTGTCTGGGGAGGACAGGAGAAAAAGAGTGGGATAAAGGGATGGATGCAGAAGAGGAGGGGCAGAGTGATGTTTCCCTAATGTGGGCTCATTAGGTGTTTTCTGAAGATCTGTGCTGAAGAGCACTGTCTGTGTGGTATGTGGGTGGGGGGCAAGACTATATGTGTGTATGCGAGTGGGTGTGTGTTTGTTTGTGTGTGTGTGCACGTGGTATGGGGAGATGAGAATTGTGCTCTGTGTTTGTGTGTGTGTGTGTGTGTGTGTGTGTGTGTGTGTGTGTGTGTGTGTGGGGTCAGGTTTGATTCTGCTGAACAAAAGGTTCCATGCAGGGTGAGGCTGATTTAATGTGCTTTTCTGAGCGCATGCCAACTGCCCTCCCCCCTCTAGTTGCCCCCGATGACAGCCCGCTGAGCACAGCGTTGTATGTACGTTTGTCATCTCTAACACACACACACACACTCCCTGCGATACACATCATTCGATCCCTACACCTGCCCCCACTACCCTCATCTGTGAGAGCTAGTTTTCCTGGTAATGTTCAAAGGCGCAGCATGCTGTGAACATTTACAACAGAGTGATCAACACTTCATCATAAACCATTTACACTCCACATTTTAACTTCCCATCCCCATCATAAACAGTATAACACTGAAGACAATTGTAATACAATGCGAACAAGAAAATTGTTCACCTATAATGCACAGTAGATACACACAAATTTCTATGATAACTGCCAGACATTCATTTATTTAGTTCAGGAAACTGCAAAATTAAAATCTGAATCAATAAATCATTATATATGTACTGTATCTGTACTTATTAGCAAAAAAAAAATAAAACCTCAGTGACAAAAAAATATATACCATTTCATGCACATTTCTTTTGTCTATGGAAATATAGTATTTCTAAAGGGTGCCCCCTACTGCTCAATTAAACAAACTACAATTAAACAACAATGCATGCACTGTCAAGAAATATTCTGAAATTCTTCTTGGATTTAATGTGCATTTGTTGCTCGTGTCACATTACACATGATTAAATTCTTTAAACTTTAAAAAGGGTCTTCTCATGCAAAGAACACCAAAATGGTATTTCTATACTTCCTTTTGAAAAACCCTACTGGGCAACTCCAATATTACAAAACAGAATTCATATAGCATTCTAAATACTTTAGGCTATCGATTATATAATCAAGAACTGAAACAGATATACTAAATGTGAAAGCTAACATCATTGGTATTATATCAATCAAGAAAAAGAAAAAACGTCATTAAATTCGTGGGATTTTTTTTGTTTTAAAGCATTTACTTATGTTGGTTGTTCTCTACTTTCACCAAATTGTGACATGTTGAATGGACCAATGAAAAGGTCCAAAATTACTTGTGTGTTGTACAAATGTCATGTTCAACTATTGTTCTCAACTATTTCATAGATACAAGCTTTTGTTGCATCAGTCGTAATAAACAAACACAACATGTGAATTACCATCTTAGCCTCCGACTGGACGGGTTGTGGAGAAGAGGGGCCAGGGATTCCCGGAACATTGGGCACTACGGTGACTGGTCTTACGATCTGAAGCAGAACACGTGTAGAACCACATATGGAGAGGAATAAAATAGACAAAATTAGTCTCTCTCAGGGTGTCATACACCCCAACCTTTCTACTCTCACACCAGAGCTTATAAAGACACACACAGACAGCCTAGTCCCATAGCTCAGCCTCATTAGGCTGACTGCATGGTATTTGGAAGAGGCAAAACTGCACAAGATATAGCGCCAAGTCCTTCTCTCAACACAAAGAGTGAAAGTGTGAAACAGAATGAGAGAGAGAGTATGAGAGAGAGACGGCGAGCAAGTGAAAGTGAGAGAGAGAGAGAGAGACAGAGAACATACATTGGAAATAAGGAATATGATGTAACCCTCTGGGACATAATCATGTGCTGCTCAATGTACCATAGTGACTGTAAACACACACACACACACACATACACAAAGTGTGAGAAGCTAAACAGATGCACAGATACTTATATTTACGGCATTTATCAGACGTTTTCCCTAACTACATTCCCTAACTACAGGGGACAGTCTCCCTGGAGCAACTAGGGGCTAATGGTCTTGCTAATGGTCTTGTTAGTTAGCTGAAGGTAGGATTCGAACCCATGACCTCTTGCTCTAGAGGCAAGTATCCTACCCATTACGCCACCACCACTCCATACTTAAGCATCCTTTGGGTGCTAGGCTAGGAGAAGGGCTTGCTTGCCCCTCAATCATTCCACAATTTTATCTAGCCAAGGCATAGAGACATGAATGAAAATATGCATGACACAGCTTCCTTCCAACTACTAGCAGTACATACAAGGACAACGAACACATCATAGTGGTGTTCAAGGGACACAGTGGGGTGGGGGGGGGGGTATTATGGATGGACTGTGCTCTCTCTGTGTCTTATTCTCGCTTCCTCCCTCTCATTTTACTGCTGTGACATACAACTGCCCTTTTCTAAGGCCCATTAGTTCTCTCATTCCCCTTCTCCATGCCAGAAAGGCAGTGTCAGAATAATAAATACAGGTCTGTCCTCAGTGCCACTCTAAAATGTGCCACTGACAAATCACAGCAATGTGACACTAATGCGGAGGGAGATGATCTCACTCCCAATGTCATAACTTTTTTGGAAAGGAAGTGACTTTCAAATGTTTAATTGCCCAGCAAGAGGAGTTATGGTCCTTTCTAAGACATCTGAATGTAGACCTTGCAGGTTGCACGGTGATGTCATGTCACTGTTGTGAATAATTAAGCCAAAATACACGTATGGGTTTTGCTGGCACCTCTAGAACACTGAACAACTGCATACACAATAAAACATAAAGCTTGTTTTTATTTTTACTTTTCCAAACAACTCTTTCAGTCTACTGTTGTTTAGAGGGGGCTCCGTTCCAATCTACCTTGCTTGCATAGTAGATTGGAAAGAAAGAAAGAAAAAGTGTTGTGGTGCATCAGATTCTACATGGCCATCACATCCATATGAGTTTATTGGGAATCTCATCTCATTTAAAAACATTGGGAATTAACAGAGAGCTGCCCTTTCTTTCACTCTTCTGTGGAAACATGAGCACTCAAGAGTCAAAAGAGCATTTGTGAGACAAGAACTGATGTTAGATGAGAAGGCCTCTGTTGCAATTCATGCTCCAATCTTCAATACTGCTTTGTGAATGAGCTGCTGGTGTTTCTAGATGCTTCCATTTTCAGCCAACAGCCAATACAACTGACCAAGGCAGATCTAACAGGGCAGATTTACCAGGACCTGAATTCACAAAGTGATTTGTGAAAGGGGATGATAACATTGAAAGTAACTGAGCTGTTAAGTACAACCAATGCTTCTGCTATTATTCGTCTTTGGTAAGCACACTGGCTATATACTTCATTTTGTACACCTGCTAGCACTAGGTATGGCTGAAACCCCTGAACTTAATAATTAGGACAGGTGTACACATACTTTGTGCTTTGTAGAGCAGTTTTGTGTTTGCCATATCATCAGTTTCGGGGTTACAAGTGCAAGTAACACTACAAACTGATTAAAGCTGAAGTAAATTCCTTAATAAACTTAACTGGAACATTCTTTCTACAAGAGCAAATGAAGCTGCTATTTCAAAAATATCAAGCATATTAATTAAAAACTAAAAAGATACAAACGTACAGGTATGGCAGTGGGGATGTGCACACTGGAGCTGGCGATAGTGGCTGGGATGGCGACGGGCATGGTCTGTCCATTTGGCAGCTGCAGGAGCACTGGAAATGTGCCAGACACAGGACTAGAGGAGGGGAAGACAGGAAATCATAAAGAGTAATACTATAAAAATGTTTCAATGTATTCGTGATTTAGCATGGCATACAGGACATAACAATAAATCTGAATAAATTTGGTATTTTTGAAAAATTAAATCAAAAGACAATAACAATGTTGTCGGATGACAAAGCAACTCGAAATTAAGGGATGAGACTATTGTCAAATGCAATCAAGTTTAAACAACATTTAAAAAAATAAATAAAATAAACAAATAAGCAACCGAATCACCAAAATAAACTCCTGATGAGACGAAGCGGAAAAAAATGAACTTAACTAAGATACAATCTATGTGATGACAAATTCAACTCAAAAGTTTTGAGCAAGAAGTAACATTTTGGAGCTACTTACACTATCGGCCTATTAGAGGATGGGACTTGGGTAATAACAGAGCTAGATGTTGGAGATGGAAGGGCTTGCTGAATAACAACACTAGCATCAGAACTGGCGAGAAGTACATTGGGGACTTGAAGGGAGGCAGGACGGACTATAGTGGATGTAGGCAGTGAGGTCGGCTGCAAAGAAACCTCCTGAAAATATCATATTAGAGCGGTGCATCACCCATTCAGGAAAAGTGCCATTCAAGTCCTTAATGATTATAGCATGTCTTTATTGCATAGCAATAAACAGAAGACACAGGATACTAATGAAGAGTTGTGTATGTGTACCTGTAATCTAGTCACTTTAAACAATTTGGACCATCATTTAGTGTCTCACCTTGTCATCACATGTTGTAGATTCAGGATGTGGGAGGGGACTTTCTCGATGTGATTCAAGAGGTGCATGTTCTTCAGTTTTGTTCCGTACAACAGGAGTAGCAAGAGGTGACAAGTCCAAGGGTAACTAAAATACAATAAAATTACAACGAAACAAAGTCAATCTATTTGTATGAAAGTGAGGTGAAAGTGAGCTTTTTTTTCTTTCTTCATGGCAATATGTTTCGTTAATATTAGTGCATTAACCTGAATTTAAAATGAAATGAAAGTGTTTCAAATTCAGTCATTTTTCTTAGAACCACAATAATAATTTTGGCAAAAACCACAGCAAATCCATGGAAAAAGCAGATACAATGTTTTATTTCATGGCAATATATAATTCTTCATGTATTTTAGTGACAATTATTAATACAATACAATTTGCTGCCAGATGAACAGTAAATTATTGAACTGTATTCAATTTTACTGTATTTGTATTACTAAAAAAATTACCATACTTATATAAAAGGAAACAACGGTGCATACCAAAGAAAACACCCATGTATGAATTACAATGCTGTATGTACAGCCCTTAACAATCACAATTTAGATTCAAGGAACCGAAATGTAGTTACTGACCAACTGGTATTTTAAGCTTTACCTTTTATTGTTTCATAGTAACAGCTTAGAAATACCTTTTTAATATCATCCTCAGTGGCCTTTTTGAAGTCATGCTCAAATGGACTAGTCAGCTCATTGAAAAGTCCAACCTCCTCGCAGTTCTTCAAAAAGCGAGTGGGTGTCGGTGTCTGGTCTGCAAGGACATCCAATAAAACGAAAGCCAATTTTATCATTGTTAACTTCAACAGCAGAACAGACTGCTTAAAAAAATAAAATATATATATATACTCACCAGCAACAATGACACTATCATTGCGTGCTGGACCAAACCTGAGGGTCATCTCATGTTTATGCTTATGGACTGCCAAATGGTCTTCATTTGTAAATCGCTGGAAAAGTAAAATTTTAAGTTGTTAGTCAAGTAAAAAATATAAACTCTTGCCATGTAAATATTTTTCAAACTAAAATCCATAAACAACATAGATAACAACACAAGACAAAACAAATTCAAAAAATCAATAACAGCCATAACAATAAAACTTCTGTTCATTCTGGCACACACCTGACCACAGCCTGGAGCAGTACAGAGGAATGGTTTATCATCACCACTCATATTCAGAGCTTCTGTTTGCCACCTCCTGAAAGAAAATGGCCAATTAGGATAATACACATTTTAATACTTTCCATTATAAATGCCAGCCTATAAGATAAGAGATAAGCAAGAACTTTATTTCTGTCATTAGCATGCTCAGTGCAACAGAAGAATAAAAGATAATAAGACAACAGCAAATTAAAAATTAGACAATAAACAATAATGCAACATATTTACAAGAACATTAGTGTAACTGAGTAACTGTAACACTGACATCGCTGTGTTTGTGAGGATCTAGTGTGCTGTACCAGCAGATCAGAAGTGCACAATGGCTTGTGAAAGTGACTTACAATAAAAATAAAAAATACATGCAATGAACATAAATTTAGTGGCTGTTGTACATCTTTAATGATTGGCTTTAGTCCCTGAATAACGGTACACCTATTAACTTAACTTCCATACAGATAACAAAAGCCACTTCAGTGACAGCTTGCATGCCATTTATGTTAGCAATGTCTCTTATCTGCACATTTATCTCTCTCTATAAGTCTGAAATGACAGCTACTAGTCCACTGAGCCTTATCTGACTAGCCAGCTAGCTGTCAGAAGTCTATTGTCAGTTTTAACGATGGACCCTCTTCTATGGCTTCATAAATCTGTCCTTATGCAAAACTGAACACCAGACTGTAGTGTGTTAAACAAAACAAATACAAATTTACGTGTTCGTGCGCGTTCTGTGCAATGCAACTGGTGATGGGGATAACAATAAAGGCCAGCTTGTTTACAGGACCCAGGCTAGCTGGCGTTAGCTGAAGCTCCCAGTTCTGTTACAGAGGAGCTAGGCTAAGCTTAGCTACTTAGCTAGCATGCTTTACAGCCATCGCCATGTTAAAAGCAAAGCTTCAAGTAAGCAGAAATTCTTGTGTCATGAAAGCATAGTTGAACATCTGTGCAAGACTTACGTCCCGCTCCGACTGCCAGACCCGTTAACCCGGACGAGTCTTTGTTTACAAGGAGAGAGAGTGTCACTTACCCCCGGGCACAACCCTGCCACAGCTTCCACTGCTGATCTCGCGAGTGTTCACTCAGTGACCCCGTCTCACTCACACACAGACACACACGTACATTCTCTTGGCATACACGCATTGACTCACGTACACATACTTAAAAACTGTCCTTATTCTGCTCTGGATCTGATTTGTGCAATATACAGCTCAACTGCATAGTCTGTGAACAAACAGATCATTGCATGTTTATCTCATTATCTTTTATTGCACTTATTTTTTAATGGCAATAACATTTTGCCATTTTGCATTACTGATCTGCTGGTACAGTCCATCGCGGAGTCAACTGGCAGCCTGGTGGTTAGGGCTCTGTCCCAGCAAATGGAAGCTTATGGGTTTGAATCCCAGGACTGTCAGTGGCACCACTGAGGCACAGTCCCCACACACTGCTTTCCTGCCTGCCCGCTGCTTTACTGGACGAATGGGTTAAATGCAGAACAATTTTATGCTAGATACAAGACTTGCACACAGCAATGTCAGAGTTACACTGTTATTTGTTACACTAATGCTAGTCAGTGTTCCACTATTATTTTTTTGCATTATCTTTGATTCCTTTAATGTTGCACTGAGCATGCTAAAAACACAAGAATTTAGCTCAGGATCAAGTTATTACCTTTATTCATGAGCAAGGACATTAATACTGCTGCAGTTCACCACAACCTGCAGGCTACTTCAGGTTTTTATCTGGGTCTAAGGGTACAAAATCTTTAATAGCAAGCAGAAAAAAAAGAGTAATCAAGAGGGGAAAAGAACAGACATCACTGAACTCCGGTAAACAGAAATCTGAATTTATTGAATGCAATTTACAAAAGCAAAAGGTTTATTAGCTTTTAACCCATTGCAACCTACGTACATTGTTGCTAAGCACCAGTACTTCAATCCCTGAAACTGAGTGGACCCAAATCAGAAAAACGCTGTCCAAGTAAAGCTCTAAGTTTCACTATGACTCTTCTAGGCTGACATTCTGGGGAGCACAGATGGAACTGCTGCCAGTGTCATTCAGTGATGGGGAGAGACATGACTGCCCAAGTACAAAAATTAGCCTTTTTAAATAGTTCAAATACATGGTTTAATTTTGTAATACATTTGTATAATACATTATCATTTTGACAGAGTGAACTTCAAAATGCACTTTTTTTACATGGACATTAAGAGCACACACTTTAGGTAGCAACAGTGAAGTCACAATTGAGTACAGTGTATGTTAGCAGTGTTTTACATGGCGAACAGGATGAGGAAAGCAACCATCAAACAGAAGAGCCCCATAGCTTCAGAGAGGGCAAACCCCAGAATAGCATACGAGAAAAGCTGCTGCTTCAGCGACGGGTTCCTACAAAACAGAAGAGACAGATTATTACAAAACCCAGAATTACTACTGGACTAAGCTGCACATGTGCTGTCTATTACCGTTTGACTAAGCAAAGTCATTTGGCTAAACAAATCCAGAAAGGACAGTGGATATGTTTATATTTAAAATCTTCATATTCACCTAGCATATCCGATGATGAGACTGCCGAAGACAGTCCCAATTCCAGCACCGGATCCGGCCACTCCGACAGTGGCAGCTCCAGCACCAATGAACTTGGCGGCAGTGTCGATGTCCCGGCTCACTGCGCTGGTTTGGAAGCCTCTCAGACACATCTGGGTAAGAGGAGACTGGGGCAGGGGAGCAGCAGTGGCCTATAGAGAAAGAAGTGAATAATGCTAATTTAAGGGCTCAATCAGTTCCTGAGACCTATATGAGCTATTTCTAACAGAACGAGAGGAAAAATACTGGGGAATTTCTATAAAGGATTTCAAAGTGTCATATAGTCTAATAAGCAACCTAGTACATCACAACTGACTTTTACCAAGTGTGCCTCTTTAGCAGTTCTCTGGGGAAACCTTAATGTCTCCTTATAACAGAGGATGTCCTAGAACATTTTTACACAGTGAAACTGATTCTGCTCAAACATTACAAAACAATAGAAGGCTTCTCCGTTTCTCTTTCACTGGGTCACTTTGGTCCTGATAAAAACTAGAACGTTTAACAAGTTTACGCAGGGCTTACAGAGCTCGTTTTTAAATGATAGCAGTGTCCTGTAAATTCAAAAGCCGTGAGAAGTTCTCAATACAGATTAGATTCTTTTTGACAGGGTTTGTTAAGGTGTGTAACTTAGCTAGCAGTAACTTGGTTAAAAGCAGATGTTGATTTGAGTCTTAACTTTACGGGTCTGAAGAACAGATGTGGACTACTTAAGCACTGATGTACATCGCTCTGGATAAGCGTGTTTGCTAAATGCCGTTAACTTAAACACAACAATCAATGTAACAGAAAAGTGACACCCTCATGTATGTCTATGTATATATAGTTTTATATACAGTAACTCCCGCTTTTCCCAGGGCTGATGTTCAAAAAGCACATGCATATAGTAGAAAAAACTGCATGTAAGAAAAAACAAACAAAATGCCTAAAAATGTCTATTTTAGTAGTGTAAACCATAAATATACACCCATATATGCTCCCAAAATACTTAAATTTCATTTTAAACTCATTAGCCTTTAAACTGAACTACAGCAGTGCTAAAATGTAATATTACCCGTATATAGGGATGCATCAAATGGCACCAGCCAATCAGCAGCAAGGATAAATAAATAGCATTCTCGGATTGGCTACTTTCAAACCCCCACAGCGGTTTTTCAGCATCAGTACCAAAGCATTTCTAGTTATTTTTATATTAAAATGTAGATGAATTTACATTAACATTTATGTTACAAAATTTGTATTTGTAATAATTTAGCACTAAAATGCATGAAAAATGATATATTGTCACGAAAAAAGCCCCCGGGCGGACGAAGCCCAAAAGCAAAAAATTGCGGAGAATATCTGCAGTTTCCACGTTAGTGTGGGGGTTTCAGAGAACAACTATTAGTTCGGTTTTCAAAAAAAATCAGCATTGGACTGATACAGCGACTGCTGATCCGCATTAAATTGGAGGTTTAATGTATTACATACACAGACACACACAAACACCTCTTAGTGCATTAGAGGAACCCATATTAAGAAGCAGCCTGTCCAAAACTACAATGTAACAGGTATCATCCAAGGTATTTTAAACCTTGCCTGTTTTTCCATCAACCTTGTCTAACAGAATTTTCCCCCCTAAGCCTCCAACTGTCTGAATAAATGTGTGCTGTCTTGAGTATCTCAACTCAACTACTGAAAGGAAGTCTTACAATAGTTTGCAGCACTCTGTGTACATCAGTCTGCATGATCAATACTCAACAAAGCACTGCTTTAATTTGACATGCCTGACACATGTAGGCATCACTATAACACAGAACAAGAAATGAGTGCATGATCCAATATTTAAGATGCAATTTTTAAAACATTTGAAACATCAAAGAACAAAATCTTTTTGTCGATAAAATAACCCTTTACTAGTCCCACAAGTGGGAAATTTGCTAGAAGGTAGAAAGTAGATTAAAATCAGCAAAGCAGCATCAAATTAAAATACCCAATAGAAAAAGAATCTATTTCAATGTAGTGTTCCCTTTTCAGTCAGTTCCCATCTATGATGAAAATTTCCCAGCATGCTCCTTTTCAGCACGAATAACTCTTTTGCTACATCATTTTATCACCAAATGAGTTGAAAATTACAATGTGGCAGAGAAAGTTTGCAGACAGAATTAATAAAACAATGTTTGTGATGATGCTTTCACAGATCTGGCAGAGCTGTAAAAGTGGACAGTTTCTCAACTGTCTACTCACCTCTGCTTTGACCTCTGGCCTAGACAGGACAGCAGCAGACACCGGTCTGTACAAAGCCCGGGATCCAGAGCGGATCTGAAACACATTAATAAAGATCTCTTTTAACATTACAGCAACAGGGAGACCCTCAAAATATGCTGAAGTTGTTTTACTGTTGAATTATTACAGTTCAACAGAAAAAGTCATTTGAAGGACACTGGGGCAGGAACAAGGTCCAAAAGTTACATTTCAAACTTCATCATGTGACTAAGAGCTAGACTTTCAAATCAGTGGACAACACAGAGAAATCAGCACAGTTTTCTTTATGTTAGATTCCTGAAAGTGTATGTGTGAGTTATGAGCCCTCTTCCCTGCAAAAATGTTATTGACCAAATTTGTCTTAAATAAGCTAGGAGCTGGATCAGAACCAGCATAAAATATCCATGTGTCATCAAACTACACCCAAACAGCAGCTAAGAGGAGAGGCACAAGTTGTGGGTTTATGGCTTCAGAGTTAACTGAGCCTTAAGAGAAGGTGATCATGACAATAACTACATAAACAGACAGCTGGACTTACAGAGAGAAGCCAAGATCCCTGCAGGTAAATTCTTAGACTGCTATATTTTGACCTTACAGTAAAAGGCTTATTCAGCTGATCCTACAGTACTGTGTTTCAGCACAAAATGAATGCATAACCCATACAACATATAGGACATCATAACAGCGCTGTCAAGCTTGTAAATGAATGGATGAATGAATGAATGAATGAAGTCCTTGCAGCTATATTAGCAGGCTAGCTACTTGCTTCAAGATCAACAGAAGGCCCCAAGATTATTGAGTCAAAGAGACAGCTTTTCAGGTGGTTAAGAGGTCAGATCACATTACTCACCAGGTTGGGTGTGGAGATGAATTTAGCACAGGCGTACATCCCGAGGTTTTTCCTGTTTCACCGGTTTATTGTGAATTTAGTAGCAGCAGCCGAGCTATCTACAAATATAAGACAAAACTAAGGTCACCCCTCAATTACAGACGTATGTTCACACACGAGCCAGTCTAAACCCTCAAATAACACAAAATGCACCCGTAATGATAACAACAGAAAGGAGAAATCTGTGCAGATGCAGGATGAAGCAGGATTAGGAATCCTGAACTGTTTCTACACTCACCGGAGCCGGAGGTCGAAGCGGTTGGACACACTGCGCAAGCGCAAGTAGAGTCCCGGATAAAACTTTATTGACACGTGGGATAAGAACTTCATAATCAAAAGAAAGGAGACGAGGTCTGAGATGTGATAGATTTTTATTTCAGATGTAGCAAAAAAGAAAAAAGAAAACGCCATATTCTCGTTCTGGTCAGGTTCAATTTTTATTTTGCATATTTTAAAGGAACATTTGAAAATTTTTTCTGATATTTTGACTTTATATTAAAAAACAAATCACCTGTCAAAAAAAATCAGATGCAGCTTAATTCACACAGTTTTGCTAGATTTCCACCATTTAAACAGGTGGCACATATGTTCTATTTAATTTCCACATATTTTCTGAACATGAGTAAGCAGTGAAGCTGCGCTGGTTAATGTAATATAAACCTGTAGTAGCCCCACAGTTAGGAAATTTGCAAATTTACAAATGACTTTTTCTGTTTCCCCAGTTAATACGAAGAAAAATCAAGATACAGTGTGCTTTTCCACTTCCTATATATATATGATTACTGTTGGAATGTGAAAGTGTTTTTGTAATGTCAATTTAGTTCTTATTGGATATATATAAGAGCAGAAAAAGCACATTGCATGTTTATTTTATTTCATATCTACTGGGAAAAGACAAAAAAGTATTTGTGTTAAAGCTAGAAAAGCACATAAGAACTGAGAAGTGCAGCAGAGAATAAACTGCAACGGACATTTCAGCATTCACAGTGAATGAAATGGGGGGG
>JBBIGB010000002.1:12876532-12916532 GCA_037577075.1 Alestopetersius hilgendorfi
ATATTATATAAACAAAGACTCTACACACAACAAAATGCTCCGTGCTAAATTACAGTTCCACAATTCAGTTAGTGTTACTGAGTGAAACAGCTTGGGCTCAAAACATTTGGTAGCAGCAAGCTACTATCTACTGTATTGTTGGAATGAAGCTATCATAATGTTAGCTAATTCTTATGTATAACTGCTAACTAGGTCATTTTCAGTTTAACATTAACCACTTGAGGGATGAGCTCACCATCTGAAAGAATCTTGTACTTTGTCAAATTATGTTTGTCATGTCACAGTAATTGCTACGTAAATAAAAATAAATGCTGTGTCCCAGACTTGACCTGGAGTTAGAAAAAATGTATATTTCCCTATTGAAAAGAAGGGATACAACTGAACTGAGCTGTCCTAGTTTAAACTCAACATACAGCCAACATTAATCCATGTAGACTATAATGATAATCTGTGTTAACCATGATGTTTGGTAGAGTATCATTTTAAACTAAAAAAAGCAGTGTGAGAGCAGGGAGAGTAATGGAGCGAGAGAGGGAGCAACAGAGAGACCAGACAAAAGTAGCTCCAACCCCTCTTTACCAGATCAGTAAACATTTAGATCATGATAAAATGACAAAATAGTCACATATGTATACATCCATCTCTGGCACCATAATTATCTCTGTCCCTATATGCCATGAAAGTCAGCTAAAAGCACAAATATGCTAAAGAAGCACTTTGGCAACCCAGCTGGTTTTTAAAACAAAACAAAAAAGATAAAACTCAAATCTTAAAGACAAAAATTCAGCTCACCGTGTCAGCAGAAAGAAGTACTGCAAGAAAAGTATAGAGGTGGAAGTATCTTCTGCAAAAGGTACTAGGACATCACATTACGAAACCTGAATGGACACAAAGAAAAACGCAATCTTACGACTAAGGAAAAGGCAGAAAATAGATGTTTCAGCAACCTCAAACATACAATCAAAATAACATAAGACCAGTTCCTAAAAAATCAAGGGCGATCATTGACCTCCTGAATCCCTTAGAGGAGTTTAAAACTGTGAGTCCAACAGTTTAGACAACTGAAGTAATCTTGCCATGAGAAATGGGCCCAAATGAATGTCTTAAAGTTCAATGGCTTGGCAACAAAGTGTTAATATCATACATTTGTGTGTCTGAAACTCTATTAATATCATTGAAACCACCTTTTCGTTTACACCTATGCATATATATGATAGTTCTCATTTACATAAGCACCTATAAACATATACATACGACATACATAACTCATGTTTGAATACATATCCATAAGAACAAAGCCAAAATACTTTATGTATGTTGTAGTTTGCTACGACATAAAGCGTATATCTAAGCTCTTATCTGGTTTGTGTGACTCACGCTACTATATAGAGACCAAATTACACATAACAATGGGATGAGTCTGTTTCTGCTGACATCACAGAACCACAGAGACACGGACACATTTCACCACTATTACTGATCTCAGATCAGGCCAGGGTGCTGATGAGCTCTGTGACATTTTATACACACAGGATCACCCACATGGATCATCTTAAGGGTCTCGAATAATGGAGGATATCTATGTCACTGACATGATGAATGCAGTAATGCATTAAGAAATGCATCCCTCTGGAGATAAAAAGGTTATACTGTATGTCTAAAGATGCTGCTCTCAGACACCTGATCATAAACATAATTCAGCAGGGTGGAGTGGTGAAGGCCTATGGAAGAACATGTATCAGTAAGCTCCAACATGGATCATGACTGAGGAACAGCGCCCTGACCTAATTAATCTGTAGTGGATGTATTTGGCATCATATGGAATAAAGCTACCAAATTCACAAAAAACGTTGTGTAGTGCTGTATTTCAAAATAACACCACAGTCAAAATTGTATTGTGCCATTCTGACAATTGAAGATAGTCATGTGTATTTCTTTCTTTCTTTCTTTATTTATTTCTTTATTTATTTAACGACCAAGCAGAGCTCAAATAGACATATATGAATTTGCAGTCATTTACAATGTGGATAAATAGAATTAGGTTAAACAACTTATAGTTCATATCATAATATCATCAATGTCATCAATGTCCAAAAAAAGAATCTCAGAATATAATACGTTTATGGAAAGACAGAAACATTTAAAATAATAATATGAAATTTCATCACAAGCAATTTTGAAACTGTATTTATAAACAAATGTTCACATTATGTAAAAACAACTGCAATGTTCAAATCGCACTGAAACATTTTTTATGGAATTGTATGAAACAATTTTTTATGGAATTGTATAGAAACATTTGTATGGAACATTTTTTTTTGGACAGCAGCAATATGTTACATACTTGTTTTTAAACTGCAGCGTACAGGGAGAAAGCCTTTGACTAAAGACCAAAAATCTGAATATATTTATTAAAAATGTTTTGTTTGCATAAAGACATTTTTTGAAAGCAAGTATTTCTGTAACATAAATCATTCGTGTGCAGGAGTATGAACATTAGATTTACTAAAATCAAGCCAGGCAAACAGCAGAGCAAGTGGGGCCTCCTGTCTCTTTGCATAAAATGTGCCAAACCGTCCGCCCTGTGTTATGTCAGCCTAATGGACACTGTAGCATCTATTTTACCCACATAAACAGACAGGACAGCAGAATCAGCAATGAAGAGGGCATATGAATTATGCATATTAAATTACCATACCTCTTTGCTATCATATGCCGCAAAACAATGGGCAGAGGAAATTGGCCCCGAACTGAGATATTGAACAATTTCCTTCATGGTTCATACCCAACATGGATGTAAAATTCTATTTAGTTTGTTCAGTAAAGGGACAGGTTGTGTGAGTGGCTCTGGTTGGCGTCCCTCTCTTCCAGGGAATCTAATGTAAACAAGTGCTGGATAATTGAAAAGAAAGATTCAGTGCCCAGAGCCCAAAGCCTTATCATTGAAGTGGATGGGAATAAGGCAGAGAGGGGGAAGGAAAAATGGAACGAATTGTTTCATTGATTTTCCTTTACAAATCAAAGGCAGATAAATCAAACAGGGCAATTCTCTTTGGCTATAACGCTAGAGCCCTTAACGCAGCCTACACAACATGTCACAAACTATTATTTGCAATCATGCCTCCCTTATTAATCTGCCGTGCAAATGAATAAATTGTTAGACAGAGTCGCAAAGGGATTCATTGAAATGCAACACGCAGGCCGGCTGTATTATGTCGCAAACACAGAGCGCTAGTCGAGACTCTGCCCTTTCACATCGAATCCTGCCTCGCTAATTCATATTCAAGTTGAAATGCTCTGGAGAAGAAGAATAAGGAAAGAGATTAAAATAACAATCGTACATGGATTGCTCTGTAGGTGCACGACAGACAGAGAGAGCCAGAGTTAGTTAGAGGTCAGAGCAGTCCAGTCACTTGTTCTTGTGACTCTTTGAGAGAAGAAAAAAAAACATATGCAAAGTGTATTTTGGCACAGGAAAATGACCATTTAAAATACTGCACCATTTCTCTTTTTCAAATCTTCACTTCTCCATTTTGTCTAAACTACCATTTAGCTATGACAATGCAATTAATTTGAAAGATTTTACAGTTAAACTAAATCAAAATATTTAATCACTGGAGAACCTGCCAAGGTGTTCACTAATTCATTGAAGGCAGCTTTGGGGTCGACATAGTTTGTGTAGCCCATTGCTGGCTTTGATAACCACCTCCCTTCTGGCCTTGTAATGGTTACCTATTATCCTTCCTGCCCTTTGTAGCTAGCACCCGCCCACTGAACAAACAGGGCCCTACAGCTGATCTTTTCATAATATTTTAAAGAGGGCGTCCCCGCTGGAGAGGCGTGGAGGAGAGGGACAAATTAGAGCTGACAGCCTCCACTTAAATGAGAACAATCACAGCTCCTGAGGGAGCAGGGCCTCGCAGGGCAGAGGGCCCTGTTAAGAGCCCTCCAAACCCACTCCAAACACACACGCGCGCATGGATGCACGCCTTTTAACAGGCCATAGAATGTCAACAAACCTGCTCTGAATGAACCCATAAAGCCACAGAGGAGAGAGGATTTAACAGCTGATATCCACAATGGCATTGGGTGGGCTGCCCGACTTCCCTTGTTCGGACATGATACGATGCACAAAAGAGTTCATACAGGCTTAACTGGTGCAGAACAATTTAAGAACCTAACCATTTCAATTTTTATCTAAACATTAGGTAGTAATTAAATGGCCATTCATATATCCACCCGGTAACGTTCAAAGGGAAGTGGTCAGATTTACACCATTAAACAGGTCCCCAAAGCATCATCTAGCGTTTGCTTGCTGAATTATAGCTGAGTGAAAAAATATGTGCTTCACTTGATTGTTCTTGAGCTCACCTTTTAACCTTTATGAGCCTGCAGCATGTAATGTCTTAGTTTGGCGTCTTGCATGGGCTGTTATGCCTTTTATTGTGCGTTTATTGCAGCACAGTGCAAGCGGTAAATCAGAGCCGGCAACCTGCAGCAGTGATTACGCCACATCAGCCTCCCTAAATCTGGCATTAACTCTGCCAGGCCTGATGGAGAGCCCTTGGCCAATTAGAGTCTGAGAGTTAAGAACTGGAAACCTCGCAAGTTGCTTTTTTTATTACACAAATGACCCTCTTATGAGGAATGCTGCCATGAGTGAGTCGCTAGCAGAGCAGTAGTTTAAAGAAAAAGAGAGACCATAGAGAAAAGATCACACAAAAGACAATCTGAGCCTAAAAATAGCAAAATGAAAGTATTGCAGCTTGGAGTAGTCATGCATTCAGACCATGCTTTAAATTCACTAATACAGTACAATGGTGCTTTATAAGGTCAAAGAAAATGAATGTACCATGGGTGCTCATGTACAGTGTCTTATCTCCAATATACAAACTGTCACTGTGGAGCATTAGACCAGGCCTCAGTGGCATTACCCTTTTAGTGCCCCCTCTAGGAGCACAGTTTGCAGCAGAGATGCCAGTTATTTTGCCATGAAATTAAGAGGCAACCATCTTTTATCTAATCACTATGTACTATTCTTGTAGACTCTATTAGGCATATAAAAGAATTTTACATGATTGCTTATGTGCCTTATCTTTATTTTGCCACACCTTGTACTGTTGAACAGCATGCTAGTATTAGACAAAGCTCTGATTTTTTTAGGTTAAGTTCTCACCCGTGGACCTTAAATTATATTTTAGCTATTTCACCACCACTTTTATTCAGCTAATTAGCATTGTAGACCACTGAACTACTAATCTCACACTCATCTACAATGCAGTTTTACAATGTTTTAATGCACATACCTTTGGTATCTTTTTTTTTAACCTGTCATGTCTGGCATCTTAGCAAACAGATTATGAAGCTGGGTGCCTTGATGTGACAGACACCTTTGCTTTGCCAAGTGGGGCTTGACAGTATATGCCCCTCTTGTAATCTGAAGAACCAGCCACACAAACACAGAACAGAATACAAAGCAACGGCAACACAGAAACATCATACACTCGTACCTTTGGTGCCCATTTACATGACATGAAAATATGGTTTTAAAAAGAATTAAAGCTTAGGGTAAATGTTCAGAATGTTCCCTCAGCCAATGTCATTATAACTTTATAAGATTACTGAAAAAACTTTGTATGTACAGGAGTTTTCACAGTATATTCAAATGGACAGAGCAAGCTCAACACTGAAAAAATAGTGCTCTGCACCTTTTAGTGTTTTACCTCCCCACAAATTACATGGTCCAACTAAAATAGTTAATTAGCAATTCCTCAGTGGGTTGAAATGGGTGTGTGACAGCAGGAAAACACTAAACTGTGCAGATCAGAGGGGCATAAAGACCAGGGTTGAGAACCTGTTAGAAAATATAAGAAAAGAAAACGTTTTCTGCTGTGCACTTTCTCCAACAAAGCAAGAAAATGTTATCTACTTTGTACTGTTATGCAATCTGTTTATCCACTAAGGAATTATAATTATAATCATTACACAATCTCAAATTAAGCAGCACTAAAAATTTACTTTTGTTCTTGGGTGGCCCCAATTTATGGATTCTACTCAGTTTGATTGAATGGAAATGTGAGTAAAATTAAACACATACATAGCCTTTTTTTTTAGCATATTTGCCAAGAACATTTATTAGCCTTTATTTAAAGAATGTACTTCAGACAGTAACACCACAGAGTAGGTAAAAAGTACAGACACCATCACCTGCAACAATATCCTTAGCCTTATAAAGGTCCCTTTAGTATTTTATGGGTTCGTGAAAGTTCTTCTGAATTCAGTACTTCTGAATTCAGCAAGCAAATTACCTCTTTGACTTTGCTGTACAATGAAGCCTACACTCTAACTTAACAGTCCTTAAAATATATAAACAAAGAGGCATTTTTTCTTTAAATATTAATAATGACAAAAAGCCATGCTTGTATTTACAAAGAACAGTCAAGTTGATTATTTGCTGTAAATGAGAAGGCGCATACTAAGTCACTTTGTAACAAAATATTGTTTTCATATTTCTAATTAGTGAATCTCTAAGGCCTTGAGAAACAACACTGGGCATAATTTTATGAAATGATTGGGTTCTACAGCGGAAACTAAACGTCAATACTAGGTAAGCAAAACAGAAGTATAAAATGGATAGTATTCTTAAAGTGAACCTGATTTTGTAAATTGCACATAATTTTGCCCTATTAACGCAGTTTAGTGCTATCATTAGATCCTAATTCGCTGGTTAATATAGAAGCAGGCAAGCTTCCCGTCATGCATTGAGGCCGTGTAAACAAAAATCTGAGTGTGTCGTAAATTAAAATTAGCTCACTCTTCTTCGTAGACTGCACAGCAGAAAGAGAGTAAATTTATGGGCCGCGACTGAAGCAGTTTACTGCCTCTGATATGACCTTGAGTCTATCTTCATCCAAATGCAAACACAATCGCTTCAGTTACTTATACTCTCCCTCATTTATATTTAGGTGGCTAATCGTGATGGGGCAGAAGAAGGTTTACTTACACCATAATGAGCAATGATGCTGACAAAGATGCCATCAAAGCAGAGCCTTTACCAAATAGATTAAATTACACTACATTCTGTATTTTATTGTCACTTTACAAACCAAAGAGATTTTAGTAATGCAATAGCAGTAGATAAACTACAATATACTTTACACCATATTTAAAAAGAAATGCAAATAGCTTACAATAACAGCCTAAATTAAGTAAATGGGTTCAAATGAACAAAAACACAAGAAAAACAGAGAAAGCCTCTGACCGTAAAGAATGCAAATGGAAAAACGTGGAATCCAAATCTCCCCATGTCTACTGGGCTTGATCCCACCAGGGGAGCCTACCAAGGAGAAAAACAAAGAGTTGTATAAGATACATTTCATAATTTTCTTTCTTTTTTTTTATCGACAGTTTGATTCTGAGGATCAATTTTCCCAGAAGTCTCTGTTCTGCATGCGCTGTGACAAGCCATTGGACAGGCAAGTCCAGCCATCTGAAATCTGTGCCTAATTTATTATTGAAAACGTGAGGGTAGAACATGGAGGAATTTTCCTTTAATCACATCTCTTAGGAATGCGTGCAGTGGGCCAATACCCCGATGTGCTTCCTTTTTAAAAAGGCAGGAAAATAAGCTGTGTTCTCAGGCTAAGCTTCACCCTAATTCAGAGGGAACCAGGGGAGCAAGCTCAGAGCACAAAATCATTTACATCTGTGAAAAGTTCATTTTTCCTCATCTATTAACTCTGAATAAAACTACCATCACTTATGTATCTGTTCATTTAGAAGTGCTCCACCTCGTAAGAGGGAGATCTGAGTCCAGATTCTACACTCACGCTTGGCTAATCACAGAGGGAGAACGCCAGTCAAAATGGCTCCCTTTGCAGCATTAAAATCAGAACCTCAAAGAGACCCATTTAGCCTGCAGCTAAAGTGCCTGTTTATCAGATGAGACTAACATGGGGTCCAGGATAAAAAAAAAGAAAACTCTTTGCCGTAAATCTGGCAGCCTTTTATGTGCTACTGGAGACACACTGGCTCCCTCTCTCTGAGTTTAGGCTGAATCTAGTCAGGACGATAACAGTGAGCACATCAATGTAGAAAGGGAGTTAACTACAGATCTACTAATGGACTTGAGCTATGAGACACAGTATCAGTCCATTTAACCTACAATTTAAAGCATTCCTAACATAGCTGTAGCTTAGACGTGAACGTGTAAAAGTACAGTTCAACAAAGGAATCAATGCAAATCTGGGTGCCATTCACAGGATCTCTAAACGACACTTTCACTGTATGCTAATATTGTATATCATATACTTTATTATACTATATATAAATATGTAATACATAAAGTCATAATACTCAACTGCAACATATTGTGATTGCAATGCCTTCCAGTATATTAAAGGACCCACTCTTCAAGAATAACAAAACGCTGAAATATAAAACTACAAATATTCCCCTAATTAATTCTTTAGCACAACCAATTCAAGCTAAATATTTCATTTTGGAGTCTTTAAGTTTTGAAATTTGACAAAATAATTTATCTTTTGTTGGATAAGATATTTGAATTAATCAAAACTCACTTGGAGTTGTGATTAACCAAAATTTTGTTATTGGCTGGTACTAGATATTAGGACATTAATGACTCTTTTGTTCAAGTCCACTAGTCTAGTCCAAATCTAGTCGAATAGTCGTTTGATGACGTCATCAAATACACGGAGGAACACAGGCGTCGAACATTTCGCAACTTTTATTAAACTTCTCGGTAACATTAACAATCAACATGACGTTTAAACAAAACAAATCAAAAGCCGGTACACTGAATTTTCTGCTAAATTTAAGTGTACAACTACGAGTGTGAACAGTTTAAGCCGCGACAAGCGGACTCTCTGTAGTGCTAGCGTTAGCCATGTTAGCTAGTGGTGCATTTCAGATGCACTATTACTGTACTGTACTTTAACACCGACTTGCAGGTTGTGCAGGTCACCGTGCTGTTTCTGTGTCTACAGTGAAGTATCTCCACACATGTGATGTGTGTCTGCCTTCTCTGCTGCATGTCTTATTGTAGTCCAGTGTTTAGATTCTCCTTGCACCTACGGTACCGCTCCGTATATGAAGGGACTATAATAATTGGTTAAACCAAGGAACAGCGTAAGCCAATCAGAGGCAGAGATTGCATTGCGTACACAAGGGAGGGCAGAGAGAGAGGAAAAAACACACGACTAGTCGGCTTCTGTCTAGTCGACTTTTGTGTTAATGCCCTACTAGATAGAATCCAAAACTTTTAAAAATTGTGTTTCAATCACAATGATACTCAAATCAAAATCTAATAATAAGGAGGGCTCACAGCTTTACGTGTCTCTACAGGTGTTTCCCATGCCGTATTGTTGTCTTTGTATTGCATTTTAGAGAGAGTGACAGATCTAAACCCCAGCTGACAAGTGCATTCCTCTCACCCTGACGCATTCTGATATCTCAATAAACACCTGGCTCTGACTGCCACTGCAACACGTCACACCTGCACATCTCCACTGTTACCGAGCGCATCGCCTGGAGACCAGTGCACCTGCCATACACACCTCTCATCACTCCTACTGGGAACTCAAACTCTCAAGTCAGGAAACTGCAAACTCGCATGAACAAGGATCTAATAGTCTTCCTTTAAATCAGTGTAGCCTTTACATGTGAATCATTTTTGTTTGGATGAATTCTGCACTGGTAAAACTCTGCAGGAAGTCTTTATTATTAGGTTAAACAAAATCAACAATTAAAATGTAAATGAAAATGTGGGAGAAATGACAAATACATCACCACCATACTTTCCTACACTACATACTACAGGAATCATCATGTTTCAGTTTGCCAAAAAAGTGTCAACTGAAATGATTATTAATTCAATGTTTGAAAACTTTTTAAGGAGTAAAAAACAATTTGTAAAAAATGTGATTAATAGGAAAAATGCGAATGTTGTCTGTGTGTGCTTTGGGGTTAGCTGACGCCATGCCCGGGATAGGCCCCGCGACCCTAACAAGGATTAAGCGGTTACAGAAACAGAATAAATAAATACGACAATTGCATTATAGGCTGACATCCAATCAGCTGATATTTACCATATACCTTAGTTATACTTTATGTCAGGGCTGGACAGGGACAAAAACATCTTACCGGGAATTTTGAGATTGGCCCACCCGGAGGGGTGTGTGTGTGTGTGGTTGGTGGGGGTTGTGGGTGCTAACGCCAATATGCGCCGGTGTCCCTCTCCATATCGTTCTTTCCCTTTCTATATGTTTGGTTTTGGGGGGGGGGCGCTGACAGGATCCCGTGCTGGCCCAAATACCTGACCCGAAATTTACCACCCGATGGCCTCTCCAACATTGCCTTAAATTAATATACCCCTGTTTTTTTTTTTTCATTTTATCCTAGTTTCAGAAAGAATGATCCGTTTGTTATTTTCTTAATGGTCACATTACATGAATTTAACTTAATCTAGTAGCTACTAATGTATCCATGCTCAGCTAACAGTTTCAGAATGTGATTAAGTCTCATGAGTTCCAAAATGTCTAGAAATAAAGCCACCACGCTTTAAAATAGTGGTTTTGGTAACTTGTCAAGAAAAGTAGGCAGTTCTCATGACAACGAATAAAACATGTCTTGGGCTAAATCAGCAGAGATTGTGCACTGGGAACTCCTCAGAAGCAAAGGTTACTTTTCAGACTACCTTTAAGTTCATTTGTCAGATTATGGTTATATTTTCGTAGGTTTCCACGAATAATCCGAAAACGTGGCTTTTTAAATGTGAGCGTTATGCGTATAGCTATGGCACTCGTGCTGCTTCTAAACAAGGATGTGACAGAAAAATAATGATATACTGTATCAGTGAGATGTAGGCTGTATAATAATAGCATAATAGGAATTTTCTATCACAATGCAAATCATGCTGAAATTCCTAAGCTGAATCCACTAAAACACCCATTTGAGTAACATTTCGGCAAATGAAAATTAACAAACCACAGCAATACATTTGAAACACAGCAGTAAATTGCTCATAGAAAAGAAGACATTATCACTTAAGTTGTTTGGTGTTCTTTAATGTGATATAATGGGGTATGAATGTTCAGAGGTTCAGAGTGAAACACACACACACCACCATTTTAATAACACACAATACATAAAATTGTTTATATTCAATAAGTATATGCTACTTAACAAGGGAGTTCCGAGGGGAGAGTGGTACTGATCAATATTATTGCACACTTCCCACTCCATCAATTTAGTGTCTGCTAAGAGTTCATTATCCACTTTAATACACAGGCTTAAATTAAAGGAGAAAAAAATGGCATATATTAACGGTCCCTTTACCCAAAGGTATTTATTAATTTCACACATTTAGCAATTCAACATTACTGCATCTCCATGCATGGGGGGAAATTACTCCTAGTACAAGAGAATAACTGTGCCTTTGTGATCAAAAGCAGTACCCCAAGTCATTAAACTAGCTCGACAAAAAACTGCCAATCTTAAACTTTGTTTATAGTATATTATTGACTGCCTAAGCAAATCAAATATAACACTATGTGGTCCTATAACAAATACACCAATTACTAATAATTAAAAAGATGTATAAGACATAATTCTATCTGTGCATTGTTTAAAAGCCATTTCCGTGTAATAATAGCTGTTTGGGTAGAAGCTGCGGTTCAGTCTTAATGAGGTAAAACCCAGAAGTCATTTGGTTGCTCTTTGTAATTATGCAAATGAAGGTGCATGTTTGATGAAGCTGAGAGCAGAACTCAGTCTCTGTGACTGTGAGCCAAGCAGGTGTTTCATCCTTCCCTTAAATCATGCCACAGATGATGAGGTACAGTGCTACAGCAGAGTCGCCTGGAGTTGCAAAAATACACAGATACACAGAAATGTGTTTACTGGTGGGGCTATAAGTGAGTACTGAATAACAAAACCTTTATTGTGCAGAGTTAAGCTGTATACTATGTAAAGTAACCGTCAGTTTATTTGCCAGTAAATGCACAATGCTAAATATACAAGGATCAAATATCACAATAGCTGTTGTAAGCACACGCTAAGATCCTGCGTATATGCAGTAATATTGGATATGTTTTACAGATAATGAGTACAAAAACTGCAAAACTTTAGTTAGACATATAATAGAAATGACAATATGTTATTGTAACTGGTGTGAAAGGGTCAGTTGCCAGTACCCTGCTGAACACAAGAACACGGGAAGAATATGGATGCAGTGTATTAGGGTTTTCCACATTACTTCCTTTCAAAACTTTAACAATTAACTAAAAATCATGCAATTTTTGTAAGTTTATTTTCTATTAAATCACTGAATGAAGAATAGTAAACCCACTTGTCACACACACTATGAAATATATTCACTGAAGAATTACATCGTATTCAGGCATTTTCTCCATCTCCCCTTATACAAAGGTTTTCTCACTGTGTTCTGAATGTTACCTTTAAGTTATAATAATGCTGCTGAAGACATGCAGGACAGTCATTACTATTTTTCCCAACATATTTTGCCCAGCTCTTTACACAGGTGACATTTGGAGCTAGCATTAAACTCACTAGTGGAACTAACAGAGTGCAACCCGTGTCCTTTGATCTGGACCCACCAATCAGAGAGACTCCCACCAGATAACTACACTCCACATGCTGACATGTAGACAACTACAGTGTTACCTATAACAACATACCAAATCACTCCCTCCACCTCCAAACAGACCATCTAAGACATTCTAATCTAAAATAAGTTGACTTTTAAATTGCTTCAAAAGAATTTTAAACCCTGCATACACATCCAACTTTTCACAAAATGAATTTAAAACAATGATTTAAGTTTTCCTATATGCTTTCATTGATATTTCAGGGAATGGAATACTTTCATTTTACCAGTATGTGCTGTAAATTACACAGTCAACTATGGGACATCACCCAGAATTCATAGAATAATGGAACAACATACTGTAATGAAAGAAAAGAATACATTACTGTAATCGTGACTTAAATTATTGCAGTCATTCACTGTACAATGTAAAAACTTGATTAGATAACTTGTTAACAGATTAAGTAATGTCTGTTAAGATTAAACAGATAAACAGCTTATTTTACAGTATAGGACAGCAGCCTATAAATCAGGCTTTTAGCATATCTCTCATTACCTGCTCTTCTATGACACACGACCCACTGCAATCTTTACATTTATTTTAACACAACCTCAACCGAGATATATGAATCCAGCATTGATATTTATGATATGATCAACAAGCTTAAAGGCATGAGGCCACAATATCAATAACTCTGTTTTACTAAAGCAGACTTGTAATTTGGTTTACCAGACTGTATTGATTGTGGGTGTGAGAAAAAGCTCCCTCAGTCAAAAAGCTCACAGTCTCATCTGTTCACAGAGTGTTTTTGCCTCCTGTCCCATCCCTTGCCCTTTAGACTTCACATAGCAGCAGAGTACTACTGCACCCTATTATACCCTTCACTCCATGCAGGCACAAAGCTGCAGCATCAGGACCCAGAGTGTCCTAATTATGGTATTCATAAAAAGATGAAATTGAGTGCGCTGTAAATCTGTAGCTTCGGGCAAAATCAACATCTCTGCATTACACTGCATGACCTCTAGCTGTCTGAGGGATACAGCAAGCATACTGAAACTTCTCAGGAGAGTGAGTGTAGATATCAGACTCTGTGTGCTTCAGGATACACAAGGTTCTTGTGTGTGTGTGTGTGTGTGTGTGTGTGTGTGTGTGTGTGTGCAGGTATTTGAATATATGTGTAGCTATGTGTGTGTGTATGTGTGTGGCTTTTTATCCAGTTACAGTAAGGGAATGAAGTGCATCGATTGCTTGTGATTATTAACTAGACTGGGATAAGCCCTCTCCTTATTATGCAGATTACTGGGGCTGGGCGCTGCAGCATATTGTGCAGATGCAGCGCAGCAGCTGCTGCTGCAGATGGCTGCTGTACGGCTCCATCATCGCAGAGCTATTGTCTCCACTCCGATTGTTCAGGGGACCAGAGAGGAGGCGCTACAGAACAACCCGACTGCAGTGAATTAAAAAAGAGAAACGGAGAAGCAGTCAGTAAATTTATACACACGAGGCCAGAGAAAACAGTGGCAAACACAACCCAGGCGCAGTCATCTACGCACGCACACACACCCCCATCACACACACGGTGTCGCCACTCAACAGAGACGCTGTGCAATGCAACAATGTGCATAAAACATATGCTGCCTTATTGTTTTTCCAGTGCTGTTAAGATGCTGGTGAAAAAAGACTTAGTGTGAAATGAGAGGGGAGATTTGAGACAGTCCTATAGACATAAAAAACATTTGACCTTATTCAAATCCTAATGAAAATGAACAGGCCTCCATTTCTCATGAGCACTGATTTAGCTTAAACTTGGATTTCTATGTCTTTTACCTGAAGAAACTGGAATTGCCTTCACCTGACACAACTGAGTGTACTTACTTTACATTTATTACACACTTTAGTCTGCCACATTCACACACCTTATGATGTTCATTTAAGTATACAGAATTGGGCTTTATTACAAATGATAAATATTATAAACAAAGTAAGTAAAGTACTCACATTGTATTATTATTGTTGTTTGTACTACTACTACTGCTATTATTTACATTATTATTTTTATTTTCATTATTATTATTATTATTATTATTATTATTATTATTATTATTATTATTATTATTATTATTATTATTATTATTATTATTAGCAGTAATCATAATATAAACACAATACCACAGATGTATGCTAGAACACTTGTCAGGTATCTATTAGGTCACATGTATGCAGTGGTATGAAACAGAAAAGATATGACAAACAACATAACCAAAACAAATAAACATGTAGTAGCACCGGTTATTCAGAAAGTAATAGCCTGCCTAAGCCACACTTCATACCTCAGCGTACTTTACATGTTTTTAAAAACAAGAGGAAATACGCTTTTCATTTTTTCATTCCTTCATTCTTATTTAGACCCTGAACAATAACAGTCACCAGTAAACCTTACTGTGAATGGATTTCGAGTGTTTTTGTTTACTTAACACATTTTGCATATCTTGCACTATATCTGCGGGTTTGACTCAAGTTTCTAAAACTTAAGAGAGTCGGAAAAAAAGCTGCAAAGCAATGTTGAGGTTACTGGCCAATTTCTCAAAAAAGGAATTTAGGCAAGTTGCAAATAGAAGCCTGTTTCAGATGATACTACTAGAAACATTGATAATAAAGCAATTCTGCCTGTGTAATGGATCACTGTTGTCATCTTCAGACAGACAGGCTAGTGAAGGAACTTCCGAAGTTATATGATTTACACTGAGGCGAAAAGACATACAGGTCACTCAGCAAATTTCAAAAGGGCAGAGTACCGTCCAGCCCCGTAGCAGCTTCTTTCTCTTACACTTCATATAGGGTTAGGTAAGCAAGGCTAATAGAGTCCAGGTATGCTTTTCATGGCTAGCATTGCAGTACACGGTGTCAGTACCCGATCCGTGCCGCTTGCCTGATCGGTTCTACGCATGCGCAGCTGCCTGATCAGTCCCAGGTCTTAAAGACTATTGAAATTTTATTTAAACATGTAATTCTCAATTATACTACTACTACTACTACTACTACTACTACTACTACTACTGATAATAACAACAACAACAACAACAACAACAATAATAATAATAATAATAATAATAATAATAATAATAATAATAATTTTTTTTTAAATCACTTTTCAAATCACTCAAGGACACAAAATGATAAAAAGAATAAGCATAAGAGCAGACAATTTGTATATATTTTTAGTAAGCATGAGTTTTTTATTTATATAGCGCTTTTAACAATTAAGTGTATTTTTACCCCTCAAAACACATTTTCCAACTGTACATTTTTCTTCCAACTAGGCTTCACTATTCTCCATAACCAACTTCAATTAAACGTGTTCCTATTTGCATCACTACAGAAATGCCACTTCTCTGAGATTCACAGCCTAAAAGATGCATTTGTATGTTTTGTTTTGTTTTTTAGTATTTTGTACTTAGGCCTGATTGCTTTCCTCAAAACAGTTGAATGCAATTTAGCATAACTACATGTATTTTCCAACTATATATTTACATATAAATATATAGGCTTCAGCATTCTCCATAACCAGCTTCATCTCAGATGTTTTCCTTGAAATAGGAAAACTACAAAAAGGTCACTACCAGATGATTCACGCTCTGATAGGTGCATTTGTATGTTTCTTTTGAGTATTATTGTATTTAAGCCTAATTGCTTTCCCCTAAACATACATTTTCCAACTATATATTTCCAACTAGGCTTCACCAATTTCCAAACCAACTTCACGTCAGATGTTTCAGCACCATTCCAAATGCTGTGGATACAATCCTTCATGAGCCCCTTTGTGTCACAGGGTTTCATATTGCATAAAGAGTAGTGTTAGATATGCAGATATGCATTGTCAGATTTGCCCTCCAGGGGAACTGGTGGTTGTCCATTTGGTGGAGCAGCCCTCCCCTGCTGTGTGGAGCTGAGACCAGGACACTCCAACCACGGGGACCTCCTGGCCCTGCTCAGACATGACACACCACCTCTGCACACTACACGCAGAGGGTGTTCAAGAGAAGGTCACACAAATGCGTGTGCGTAAGTCACAGTGGCAGCTGAACACACTGTTACAGGCAGAGAAGATGATAGTGATCTGATAATACAGGCTGAGACCTCAGACATCCAGCATGACCTCACGCTCTGCTACAGCAAGAGGACATTCAGTCTGCCTTAGATCTGTTCTTCTCCCACAGTAATTACATGCCTAAATGGCAAACCAGGTTCACAGAGAAGGAAAAAGGTGAAGGAACAATTGAACTGGAAGCTTGTATCTAATATTAGACATCTCTTATCTTCAAATTTCTACAGTAGAGGGCAATTGCTTTGGACATATCACCATGAAGAACAGACGTCTATCAACATCTATCTAACAACAGCTGCATTACTAAAAGATTTTAGATTTGTTTAGATTTGTAGTAGATTTGTTTAAGGCACATATCTACTAAATGCACATAATATTAAAACGAATAAAATTATGGTGTCAAAATGTTCCAAAAAGGGATCATGTTTGTGAGGGAGTGGTATATCTGGCAGCTATGTAAACACCATACCATAACAAATAAAAGTAGAAAAAAATATGCAATATTTTCTCAGGTAAATCTTCCATGTCCCAAACTGCAAAAATAGAGAGTGCCTGACTGCTCTATATATCTTATATATTCTTGCAGTAGGCAAATAAATGGAAAGAACTCCAGCAGCCTAAGCAGCCACTTCTCATGGAACATTGAAGTGTGAAATACAGAATTTCATTGACTTAGAGGAGCACAATAAACTAAAATATGCAATGCATATGGTGGAGGGAAACTGGTGGAATGAAATATATTAATCCATTATTCAAATATCTTTCTCCATTTTAAGTTTTTTTTTATTATTTACTATTTATTATCAATTAATTCACTGGAGGGATTAACTTAGCCGTTATTTAGGTATCTTTTGAGATAAAATACGATGATATCAGTTTGACCTCTATTCAAAATAAACACATGTTCTTTGCAGTATATCAAGCAGGACCTGTGCTTGGCCACCACTATTCTCCACTGAGCGCAGCCATGTGCGATTGCGTAGGAGAGCAGGTTTCCTACAGCTGGGCTGGGCTTTCAGCCCTCAAAAGCTGCCCCTCTGGGACCTACTACTCCTCCTGGACTCTGACATGTACACCGCTTGTCATATGGTCCAATTTGGTCAATACGGTCACGCTGCCGCCATGCTACAATAGATTAACCAGACGGCCTTAAATCAGGCACATTATTTAAGTTGGTGGGTAAAAATGTTGATTTTAGAGTAGTGGCCAAGGGCTTGGAAATATATCGGACAGTATTGGGGATAGGGTATTTACATTCTGTGCTTGGTCCTCTGTGGTTTGCTGAAGCTGTAATTAAATATGAAAAGTACCAGTGTTATTGAATGATTTAACTTTGTATCTGACCATGGTGCAGAGTTTACTGGATAATTTGAAATAATCCGGCTCTTATGATTAATTACACCAAACAAGACAAAACAAAAAGAGCAAGACTGAACAAATATAGGATAAGGGTGTCAATTAATATGTCATTTACATCCTCCAAACACATGTTTAAATTTGATTAAAGCCTGTCTGTGTAAGTGTTAGTCCCAATAAAGGCAGCATAATAGTGGAAGAGGATTAGTGTCTGTGACACAAAGCCAGTCCCTGAAGTGCTCTTTAACTCCGTCGTTGTTACGGTTACGGTGGGGTCTGCATGAGGCCACTCTTGATTGGAGGGCCCAGAGGGGAGGGGCCGACCGGTCACCAGGGCATTGTTAGTGCCGTCAAAATGGCCGAGGAAGAATGGCTGATTATGCGACTACATCCAGCACCACTAACAGGGAGCGGATTTGAATTTCTAACACAGCAGATGTTTGCTAGGCACCTCCATGGAGTGTGCATACACTGTTATGCTAATTTGCCAGTGTTTCCCTTCAACTTAGCTCAGAGTCATTAGAGCACACTCTTAGCTCAGATCCTTCTGTCAAACTAATAATTGGCCATTATTGATATTAATTAACATTTTTTGCACCCCATCTCCGTGGCTTGACCCGGTATCTGTTAGTAAATCTAGTTCCTGTGGGTCATTAGAAGCTGTGAAATCCAAGGGACCTCACGCTAGTCACGAGCCATTTATCAGAAAAGAACACAGTCCAATTAGTGCTGAAGGGAGACAGTTGTCTTGATTCGCTGTTGACTACTTCTTGATCACCATTATAAATTGCTAATAGGGCAGCGAGTGCTATGCAGCAGTCTGTAGGGGGCTGATACAGGCGGCTGAGTGTGACAGGTGAGGGAGGTGGTGATGACCGCCAGGATGAGACCAGCCCATCAGCCGGTATTTATTACTGAGGACTGTGATGTCACAGCTGATCCCTCTCTCCTGCAAGTCAATCAAACTAATTAGGCCCTGAGCATTCTGAGAAAGGCCGCAGAGGGTTATTCTGCTTTCTGACAAAACAATACTTTGAAAAATCTTAAATTGCAGCAGCACTTGATATTGAATAGTCCAACCCATTATTTTGCAATAAGGGCCGCCGCTTAAGGTTTTTATGGCCACAGATCAAGAGATCATAATAGGAGCATATTGACAGATATTTTTCTTGCAATGCTCTAAGGGACCTACTACAGCAGGAAAATATATCAAAAGCCTATCATGAGTGCTCGGATCTTCTGTGTAAAATCAATAGTGAGCCACAGAAGGCTGGAGTTTTCACCGTTCCCCTCCGTCATTTAAAAAGACTGCGCTGTGTAGTGCATAGTCTCAGGAGAGTCAGTAACTTAGCAACCATGCAGTTTCTGCGATTAACTATACACTAGCACTAGCACTACCGTGATGCTATTGTTGTCACTGTCTTTTTTTACAAATATTGATGTGAAATGCATGAAGATAAAATCACAGTAGGAACAGACTAGTTCAGGTCATGGAATTAGATTAGCCCCGCACAACCTCAGGACCTCTTGTCTTTCTTGTCACAAAGGCTCCTACAAAGTAGAGCTTTTCATCACTGTGCTTCACTCACATCACTTTACTAATTTCACTTTAGTCATTTTATTCACCTGTCTCTTTCCCTTCAATTGTTGAAAAATATGCCACCACCTTGAATTTGCACAGAGGCATATATTGTTGCCATTCAACCCCCTGTTTGGTGTCTAAACTTTGCATCTTTAGCTATGAAGCTAACATTGCTAAAACACACTGCAAGACAACAATCACTTCCAAAAATACCCCCCCTTAAACTTCTTTCAGCATACTTCCAGCTCTTCATTAATTTGGCACAGACTAAAGGATGTGGTTTAGGATACAGTATGCCTTTCTTTGAGTTGTAAAACTGAACCAAACCACACCAATACAGGCATCTGTTTTAGACCACATCAGGGTTGAAGAGAATCAGATTCCCCCACATATCTGATGGTTAATGATTCACAAACTGGTTCTAGATCTGAGGTGGTCTGTGAAAACAGACCCTACTGTCTAAAAAAGTGAGGTGTTGCTCTTCTACATGGTGAAGTTTTATAGCTAGGAGTAAGTCTCTTAAACCACATCAGCATGTCTGTTCTAACTTAATGAAGAGCTGAATGCAGTTTAAAAATAGTTTAGGGGATATTCATTCATTAATTTTCTGTAACTGCTCCGTCCTTGCTAGGGTTGCAGGTATTCATTTAAGGGATGCATTTGTGAAAAAAAAGATTTAATGACTTTTGACTACTGTTTGTTAACAATATTAGCCTTGTAGCACCATTTCTGATGTAATTAAACAAAATTTGGAAACCAGCATCTTGGCTGACTGACTACAGCATGGGTAGGTGGAAAATTGTGTATTTGGTTTCATTTCCTTTAATATATCTACATCTCACTGACCACCAACCTTTTTCTTTTTTGATTCAGTGGCGGCCAGTTGCATGTATTCACATTTTAGACCACTGTTGTGATCCAAATAAGGAAACAGAATATTATGACGATGCTCAATGTATTACTAATCTTTAGAATTAATGCATTTTATTGCTCAATACATAACATCATCTTCTAAGTTATATTACTTTCAAAGATAACACTTTCAACAGTCCTGGCTGGTAAAGAAAAATCAAGCTAAAGAATATGCCAGTAAAATTAAAATGTTTACATTGTACTGTATTATATGTAACAGTGGCTGATATTGCATGCATTAGTATAGTCTGAGTTTACCAAGCATGGATAATTTAGTTAAAATTAAAGTTAGTTAAAAGACTATGGTTCATTTTGTTCTTCAGCTTTTTATTTCCACTTTTATTTAGGAGTTAGTTTCCACAGTCCAGGGTATTACATGTGGATTACTGATACTTTTTCTGCAGATTCGTTTTTGATTTTAAGCAGACGTTCTGTTTCCTCGCACTCATTCTGTGAGTGGAAAACAGATTTCTGATTTTACCTATCTGAGGTTCACTCTCTGTGATCATAACAGTGTAGGCTCCTTTTGTAGTACTGTATGTTGCTTCTGTAACAGTGGTTTTATTTTCCTGTGATGCTTTCCCCATGAGAATCACTCTCAGAGCCCAATTACAAGTTTCATCATCAATCATCAGCGTTATTTATTCAGTAAAATGAATTTCTAATTAATAACTGATGAGCATTATGGCCTTGTAGACTGTAAAGCTATTAATTATGCCTGGCCATGGGGAATTTGTCTGCACAAGAAAGGACTACCTGGCGAATATTCCCTGCCATTAGTGTAACAGTGGTGAATGTTTACATCCTCCAGGACTAGAGTGTTTAGCCTGCGCCCACTGAAGGATTATCGAGCTAATTAGATCTATGAGTGGCATATGCTTGTTCCATTGCAGCAACTGCACAACCATTGTAATTTATAATGAACTATAACTACTGGGAAATAACTTCCAGTGCCATGTATTTCTCATAATGTCACACAGATATGCCCAGGGGAGGTGTTTATTTCCCAATAAAAGTGAGCATTTTCGACTCCCATTTTTTTTTTGACCAGTTCGCTCATTTTTACAGTGTGGATGAGACTCAGTGCTGCCACATTAGGAGTCAAGGACAGGACAAACAGAGCTGAGGTGTTTTACTGGACGCTGGTTACCTGAGCTCCGGCCTTGTGGATAACAGATCGTATAAGAGGTGAAATGAGCACAACATTGTGCAGTTGTACTGCGGTCTCACATCATCAGCTCCCTCACTGCCCAGAGCAGCGGCCCATGCCCGGTGCAGCAATAATGATGACTTAGAGAGTGCTTTCAGACACAACGGCATTTTTTTTGTCTGTAGAAAAAAAAAACACAGAATAATGGCTCAAAACCAAAAACCCAGCACAGTATGGCCAAGGGCCTATATGTTTTCCTTATTTAATGCTGCTCTATAGTTTCTGGGCCCAACAGTATGCTATAGATGTAATAACATATTGATATGAAGATAAACAAGACTTCTTCACAAAACACTGGATTGTTTTCATCCCTTATCTTTATAACTCTACCAAAAGCTTTCCTGTGCCAAGGGAATCTGTCTTGCCTACAAATGGTCCGCAACATGCTGATGTGTGCAAAAAACTGATGGATACTTCCTTGGATGTGTGCTAAGGTTTTACAGAATGCTTATCTACTCAGAATATTAAGGTGAATATGTAGATGCAAGCCTTAATTGAAAACAGATCAATACGGTGATATTCAAGACAGGTGCTCACTCCTTCAGCTGCAAGTACAGCCCTGTATCGTCTTTTAACTGTCAATGATGTCCCTCCCTCAGCTTGTTTTAGCCTTATGCCAGCATTATGTGCTCCTCTAATTAATAAAGATTATTATTTCATTTCTTTACGGGTGCAAATTCAAAGCAGAGTAATGGCAGAAACACAGGGGGGATCAAACATTTGACGAAGAGCCACGAGAAGACGTAAACCTTATATTTAGGTGATGAAAACCAGTCAAGCAGTACCTTAATTTAGCTGTTATAACAATTCAGCACAATTTCTGCACATTTGTGACATTTTTTTTTCTTTGCATATGTTTATCTCATCTCAAAAATCCATCCCGCACAAAACAGAGATGGATGGAGTCATGCTTGGTTGTATTAGGCGGCCAAAGTCAATGTAATAAATGTATATGACTGTAATGCTGAATCGGAGTTCAGTGCTGTAATCGTCTCTCTGTGTTTAGGATAGAGGGTTATTGTGAGGCTTGGTATTCACCACCATCACTGCCTGTCTGCATGTGTGTGTGTGTGACTGAAATCTTAGAACAGAGTCTTACTCACACTACTGTTTGTGCCACACTCTCAAGTGAGGGCAAGAGCCTGGACTATTTTTGTTGTTGATATATGAACCCAAACAAGAAAAGAATACCGAACAGTTCAATTGTTATGCTTGCTATAGCCTTATTTAGATAAACAATAGGTTGAATTTGGTCAGACTGCATAACCATAGGAGTAATCTTGAACTATGCAACTTTGTGTACACTATGCAGTGTACACAGAGATTACAGCATGATTTCCTAGTTAAATTCCAAAATGAATAATGTAATGTTAAAGATGTATAGAAAAAAAAGGGTCAGAATAGTTTACAATAGCAAGCTGTGGGTCAAGTTTCAAATTATAAAAAAAAAGAAGCTAAAAATTTTACTTACCTGAGATTACATTATTATCTCTACAACAGTCACCAATTTAGTCAAAGTACAATTAATATTGTCCAATGGCTTCATATTGCCAAAATAAATTACTCCTAAATATACTGATAAAATTTGGAATTAACATAAATGATTGAAAGAAATAAAGTCATAAAGAGAATGGTAACGACATTCTTAAAAGCTGTGTGGATTTTCCTAGTTGCTCTAAGAAACCGGACATACGGGGTACGGTGAAAGAGAGCAGAATATTTCATTACTGGCGCTAAAGAAGGGTCCCAAATTAAGATTCTGTAAGCATAGAAAAGAATGTAAGGGGACATGTAAACTGAGACGTACCATTTCTTATGATTTAAGATGCAAACACACACACACACCAACTCATACAGTGATCTGATGATTTGATACTTTCTTTATTTCTATGAGCTAAGGGTTATTGTGATTGATTTGTGGATATGCTTTCTTGCCCCCACTCTCTATCCATTTAAGAGAAATAATGTATGGAAGCAATCAAGCAACAGACATTTTGGAAAATCTATTTGAAATCATTCCGGCTGAAGCCCTGGCAGTTTGTCTTCAGAGGGGAGAGGAGCAAAGGATAATTGTCTGCAGTCTAGTAAAACACAGTATAACTGCCACCACACTTGAGTGAGCTTATAGCCAGCGGCTCCCAGGGCCTCAGGAAGATAGAGCAGTTAATGTTCCCTTTTATTTTAGAGGATGTGACACTTGTATCTCAGATTTATACCATGATACAGCAATTTCAGCCAAACAGATGGATAATGGTGTCAACGAGAGGAGGGGGGAAGCCATGTTTTGTTTTTGATTTTTTTTTTTTCCCTGAGTTTGGCACAGATTGTTTAGAGAGGATGCCTGTGTTATAAAAGTCCTACCTGCTCTCTGTCTCTTAATCTCTGTAATCTCTGCGGCATTAGGTTTGATCATTTTTGTTTGAAGGAGCAGAACGTGGCAGTAATGGCTTCCTAATAGCCAGAGCTGGGGACACAAATCCAGAGGCCCTGTTTTTCGCTGTGCCTCCATAAGCACCGCTGATTTATTGCGCTCTTTATGACAGAAAGGAAAATGATGTGCTGCAGGTATATATCAGCGCAGGGGGAGGAAATTGAACTTAGATATCATCTTGTCAGATGCTTAATGCTCTTCCTCCTGTCACATTCGATAGGGCCAATTTGGAGAATCCTGCGGAGGTAAAAAGAAGACAATTAACAATGACAGAGTGGTAATAGATGAAGCCATAAAATGAGGCTGGAGCCTGCAGGATGCTTCGCATGATTTCCACATGAGATAGTGCCAGGGATGTGTGCTAGCTCACGCCAGCACCAACACCAGCCACACGCTACAGCATGCTGGCAGCGTACAAGTTTATGGGCAGTATATCTCCATGCATAAACGCACAGTGTATTTTACCCATGAAAAAGGTCACAGGGTTCAATGAGCTAGTTCTAAAGGCATCAGATTGCATGCACACTTGCATTACAGCTGGGTAATTGGCATAATTATTGAACACGTAAGAATCCTTTTTAAGCCAGGTAACTGTTTCGGTACATTGATTTCTAATGCAATATCTACTCAAATAGCATCACAGAATGAATCATTGTTTCAGATATACGAGTTTGAATTTTGTTTAAATTATGTACAGATCCCCCCCAAGACTACTCTGACAACACAGTCCATGGAAAAAAAATTGAGTGTGTTAATTGTGTTAGTGAGGGAACCAATCCTAACATAGCAGAAGATATGAGGGTCAAAGTCCTTGCACTTGTAAATGGACAGAATAGGAACCGCATAAAGAGTTTAGAGATTAACAAGAGGATGATATCATGCAAATGTGACAAGACTGATGGATTGGTTGTCCAACTGGAGAGGTCAAGTGTCCTGTTTGGATATTTTTTAAAAAACCCAAGATCTTATGAAAAAGGTTTGATAGTGAACAAGCATAGTTTTCAGTAACTCCAAAGTGGGGAGCAAGAGATAATAACAAATGCTTTAAGTTCTGCCAATGTATTTGCCCTTTTAGAGGTGAAGTTAGCAAGTGTTTATGAACATTGCCAGTGATATACTCCTGGCATTTCTTAGTGTTATAATGCCTTTAAATATATTTAAAGAGCACATTTCAATTTGAGCTACAGCATGTTGAATGACTTTTCTGCTCCAAAGCAGCTTATTGTTTTTGTTTAATTATTTATGACGGGCCCCAGTAAGCAGGGAGAGATGGAAATCAGTTTGCCTAAATGTGTTTTGTGGTTTAAATGGTAATTCCATTCAAATCAGCATATTTTTGGCACCTCATGACCTTTTCATGAAATGAATTCATGCCACTCAACTTTGTCCTGTGGCATTTAACGACCTTAGAGCCAGGCACTAATCGCCAGATATCAATGGCTTGGAGAGCATCTCCTCATTTAGGCCATAGCAATGGTTTGTGCCAGTATAATTCTCTAATTTGATTTTAATGCATCCCTGAAGCAGCCAGGGCCCATATTGCTCTGTAATGCTTTTGATAATGATGCAGTTGTCATCATCCAATGGTGAACTCTAATATTCAGGGCATTTTAATTGCTTTTGTGACACTCATTTCCTAATTTTATATTATTTTCTCATATCCTACTGAAGGAAACAGCAAATGCTTTCTTGAAATGCAATGGCAAGATGACACACATACAGACTGACAGTGGTGCAGTGCGGAGTTGAGAAAAGTAAATCAGAGTCAGTGTGCAATCCTCTACATTGCTCTCTCGCATAGTCTTGGTTTGAAAGTCAGTACATAGATAAAGATAACGACATAGTCTTTTTTATTATTTTTTTTACCGAATATTTTTGAAATGTTATCCCTTAAAGGCAACAAATGGAAAAGTGACACGGAGGCTGCTCTTGTCTGTTTTACTTATTCTGTGCTTCATATTCTGCCTGGAATAGTGCCATGATTTTCCTCCAGGGTTCACAAGGCCACGCTCTTCCATTTCAACAGAAAATTGTTTCTCAGGATTTCAATCTTTTGCTGCTAGATATGACAAAACACAATATCAAGAACACTTATGTTTCTTATCTGCCATTTTTTCAGGGTATAAAGAAAAGATCAGTATAAATTTGAGTCAAGTGGAACAGACTGTACTTGTGAGAGATAAGCATTTAAGAGAAGTCAGGACCCTGTGCAAGCCCTGCTGTACTCCTCTATTCCTGACTCTGAATTACCTCCGAACCGCTGCCCGCCACATCGTTTGTCATTCTTGAAAATCAATTAGTGGCTCGCTGATAGCACAAAGCTGCCGGGATTCCTCTCCTGAATGGACAAACAGGATCTTGCAAGAGCAAAATGATGAATTAATTTAGATGTTTTTTGTTACACTCCACACATTTATTTGTGGTGTCTGAGAATATTTATGATTGCTGTCATTAAGCTTTTGAGGTGGAAGTGACTCCTGGTGGCACAGACAGAGCTGGTCACAGAACAGGTCATGAAGAAGCACCCCCTGCCTAGTTTCCGGTTCTGTATTCCTATATACACTGCCATGCATTTATACACGTACAGTCACACGAGAGCTACACCTATTGTTCACCAGGACCAAGATCTGGATAGACAAGCAAAAAGCAATCCATCTTTTTTCCTTATTTGGTATATCTATGAATTTTGAGTGAGGATTATTCTTAAATGGAATGACAGTCCATCAGAAAGAAAAGAACAAAAAAAGAAAAGACAAATGAGGCAAAGGTACTATGTGAACTCTGTATACAGCTTTCAAAGTATGAGGTATCACACTGGATTTGTTTCTAATCACTCCATCTACTCTTGACAGAAATTGTGCATGAAAAAACTGATTGAACTGCAAACATGAAAAACTATGTTTGAGTGGGAAGATTGTGTTCCCCTTAAAGTGATGGGGATTCAAAACACACAAGATGATTTTACTGACAGTGCAGTACCAAAGTGTCAAATAAAATAAATGTCATTGTATAGAATAATTTAACAGATAGCAATGCATTTGAATAGTGTATTAAAATGGAAAGCCCCACGTTTGAAAGGAGCAAATGGCAACCCTAAAACAAAAAATAAAAACAAAAAACCCCAAACACCATCTATGAAGTCACAACCTCAAGCCCCCAACAGTTGTAAATCGCAAACACTTGATCTACATCATATTTACTGGGAAAGGTTCAAATGTCCTATTGACGGGTTATTTTTTTCCACAGCCTGTGCCACTGTCAGGGGTCAAGCTGAGGCGGAGTGTGCTGGAATCAGGTGCTACTGTCCTGCTGACAGTGATGCATTGCCACACTCAGAGGGTCATGTCTCTGTAAACATGTATTATCAAAACCCAAAGACAAATGTGGGAGGCTGACCTGAGAGAGAGAGAGAGAACAAGATAGAGTGAACGACAGAGAAACAGAGAGAATATGTGTTTGTCAAGGGGGAATATGGGTAGAGATAGTTCTCTTGTTGCAAATGAAGAGGGTCAAGCAATCAAGCTGGGCTGGGCTTGCGTGTCAGTCTCATTATCTAACACTGTCTAAAATGATCAATGAGTTAAAATAAAATAATCACAAGCCAAAATAGGTCTGCTAATGAAAATGGACTGCGTTTTAACGGATTGTTTTCAATGTCTCGACACGTCAGTGTAGCTGGAACACAGACAGGAAGGAGAGTAAGCAATAAAGCAGCCCACTAACAGCCCTAATAACCTATTTCTACAGAGGACACACATGCCTTTTCTCTCTAGAGAAGCAGGGTCAGTTAACCATTCAGCCAGCAGACTGAATGACCACTAAAGCTTATATCCTGTTACCACTATTCGACATGCTACAAACATCTGTCCTCCAAGTTTTAATGTTGCCCACTTTAATAGCACTGTCATTTATGAAATGAAAAACATAGTATGACCAACATCAATGAAAAAAATATCAATAAGTTATGCTCAGCTAACAAATTAGGTCAAAATAAGCATAATTTTAAAAATCTTTATTTGTGCAAAGGGCACCTTGAGAACAAAAACAGTATTTACATCTTTAGGCACAAAATGTAGTAACTAAATAATTGACTACTTGACATACTGATATAGCATATACAAAACATGTATATCTGACACTGTCCTTCATATTCTACGAGCACACACCCAACACATTTTTTGACTGTAACCTGTGTGTAAACATGGGACCCATCTTTCTGCATGAGCTTAAAGAACTGTAAATGTAAACACATTCAAATAAGGCACTGTAATAAAGATGTAAAAATCATCATAAATATTTTTTGAATACATTGGACTACTGCCTTATTCTACACAATGAAAACAGTGCACTAAACACAATAAAGGCGTATGGAGAATTGTTTCCTCTTTGAAATGAAGCACCTTTTATAGCCTAAAACATTAATAAATTAGGGAAATTAATTGTTCAGTGGAAATCAATCTATGGGCATAAGAGAAAACAAAAAAAAATTACTATATAGATAGTTATACATACAAAACTCACACACACACCCACACAAAGAGAAGATGGGTAAAAAGTAAATCAAATCAAAACCACCATCAACTCTCAATTTATACTTATCTTTCACAAATAAATACGCACACCTTGGCAGTGACTGGGTAGATGGGCAAAAACACTCTACTCCACCTCCATGGCGGACACATCTTGTTCGTTGAACGATTTGTCAGGGAGGTCTACAAGTGCAGTTTGGGGCTCCGGATCTCTGTGTTTCTCCTCCTCAGATTGGCTTTCTGGAGTCTGATGCTCGCTAGACTCCACCTCCTCTACCGGACCAGAGGCCTCTGATTTACTCTCTGCTGAACAAGCAGGGCAAGTACAGTAAGACAATACACCAATTTTAAAATGATGCAACTGAATGAAAGGTAGGAGAGTTGAACTTGTCGTGATCTCATAAGGCTGCCTGCTGCTTGCTTTCAAATTATTAGCAACATCACTGTACATTTTTGGGGCAGACCACTTTGTGAAAATGAATGTTTAGCACATTTCTAGAACAAACTGATTTTTTTTTTATAAACAGCAGCATTTAAGTAATTTTAAGAAAAGACACTTCATTTCCCTTGCACAATGACTGATCCAACAGGTAAATGTTTATACGATTATATAAATTTAGAAATTTCATAATTTAAATAATGCAGCAAGGTACTGGTTGCCAATTATGAGACATGCTTATTCAGTCACAAAAAGAAGCATGTATCACGCTACCACAACTATATAAGAAACAGAGAGAGACTGAGAGAACATGGGAGGCCAAACCTCAACAAAGTAGGCAGCACTGCAGGAGAGCAACATAAAAGGACCCAAATCCCTTAATCACTCTGAAGATCTGCTCTCAGATTCAGCAGCAGACCAAGCAAATGTCCCTTTAGAGGCAATGAGCTAAAGAGATTTACCCATTGCATGATGCAATTCTCACACTGGAAGAACTGATAGGCCTCTGCAGTTTGTGCTCTGCCTTTCTTATTACCATTGCCAAAATCAGCCAGTCAATACTAGAGCCCAGACCAAAAAAAAAGAAATTATGATTCTATTCTTTTGATTAAAACTACTTGACTACATCAACCTCAATCTGTAATCTACAACTGAGATAAGAGATGAAAGTGGCACATGATATAAACACACTGGAATTAACTGTTGATTGTAATTGTTTTTGCAAACTTGTGCATTAAAGAGATGTGGATATGCATCCAGGAGAACATCAGTTTTATAATTTAATAGAGCTGGTACAATTGCATTGTTTAAATACATCACATGGTTTGGATGCATTGTTACGTCCACTATACATTTTTTTAAAATTAATTAATTAAACCTCAAACCTAATGTCTTTCTCACTCATGTTTATCACGTTTTGCAACACACCAGCAGCTTCCTGTTCTGTACCTATGCAAACTTCAGAAAGTTATGTTTCATTTCTCAAACTGAAAAGCATTTACGCCTAACTGGTATGTTTAAATTTTAAGTTGTAACTTAAAGCCACATCGTTACTTGACCCAAAAGTTGAAATTTTAGTGCAAATTTACATTTAAACTAGTCTATGACTAAACCACAAGTGAACAGCAGTGACACAGTAGTATTTGTGTGTATACTGCTCGGAGTACATCACACAGCGGCACACCTACAGGGTAGATGGAGCAGAAGCAATGGACCATGACTGCTCACATACACAATATGTAACTTTATACTTCTTCTAAGGAAATTATGTAAGGTGTAGATACCTGAGGCAGATGCAGGGGCACCCTGGTCTGTCTCCAGGGCAACAGTAGATGGTCCCTGGCTCATCTTGCCTTCTCCCCTGAATTCTGAGAGACGTGGAGCCTGGGGACGTGTTTTCCGGGCAGGATTCAAGAAGTAGCAGTAACCACATCTGAACGCTGAAAGAGGAGCCATATAACACTATAGTGATCCAAATCATCTGGGACCACATTAATATATATGAAAATGAAACCCAAACATACACAATCAAAAGACACATAAATACATCAGATGGATAGAGTATGCATGTTTGCATATTCAATCTGCTATCGCTCTCCTCTTTCTTTCAAAAGGCCAGAGATGGTCCAGACATTTATGAGATCTATGATATACTGAGCTGACAAGTGTTAGAGGGCAAATGAACGCACTGTGTTTGATGGAGACTGACAAAGTGTAGTGTTTCCCTAAATCTCACCAATGTATTCAAATTCCTCCTTTAAAGCCATGCCATTATGAGACAGACACTGCTGGCATATAAGGGCATATCTGAGAGAGGGAAAGAGAGGGAAATTATTGGAAAAAGATACGCTGAAGTGCACATGTTTTCTAGCACATGGTTCATGTGTTAACACTATTTACCTGTTTTGCGGCCCATCACCTACTAGGTACTCAATGACCCTATCCATAGCTCCTCTCTCTCGGGGGAGGATAGGTCTAGCCAGGGGTGGTCCAGGAGGATGCATTCCTATGTGTGTACGCACACACATACATACACACAGACACAAACAGACAAAAGAATACGACCAGGTTAGAAAACCTTAACAAATAAAAAAAAACACTAAACAGGCAGTCACCCATGATAAATTAATGACAGCATCAGATTTTAATAATCTAGAAGAAGATGGAGGGTGAACCTGCTGCGAACCTCAGCTCTAATTAATATAATTCAACATCAAGAGCGATAATAGCAAGATGACTGGTCATTTCTACCAGACTTGGCAAAGTCCCGACACCCTGCTGCTTATTAATTTACCAGCATATGGAATCGCTGTGGTGACTCTTTTGTATCAAATGACTTTTCACTACCAATTTTCTGCATAAACGCATACACATACCAGACCTTGTTGCAGTTGTTTGATTTTTTTTTCTTCTGAAAAATACAATTTACTAATTTACTAACAAATATTAACAAATTCATCTACATTTCCATATAAAATATAACAATACATATTTGGTACTGTCGAGAGAACAAAAAGAATATCCTTGTACTCTCGCCTGTCCAGGAGGGTTATTAAATTTTTTTTCCACTTGCCTTTGAGGCATCTCTGGCAGATGCAGTCCAGCATTCCCGCATCAGAACAGTTTCCCACGAGGAGATACCTTGTGTTTTAATGGTTGTTATGTGTTTTTGTTTAGTTCTTCTTAAAGCCCTGTATTTTTATTTTTAAATTAATTACTTACTGTATTTATCCTGCTTATACCAAAGAAAATTACAGCACATTCTAAGAAAACGAGCTTGTATGAATTACACTAGGGTTGTCAAAAAAAATGTATTATCAGATACTAATCGATACAAAAATTTAGTATCGAGTTAGATATCAATTGGCACTGGTATCGATAATTAAATGCCAGTTTTGCATCTGCCGGTTCAGGGAAATCTTCAACAGGCACTGCAGTGGGCTACCCCCAGCTACCTGGAGGACCCAGTGTATACATGAAAAGCCCTGGCGCTCAACCGGGGAACAACCAAGCACTGAGAAATTTTCCACGGACCCTCAGCTAGTGTTGCTTTCTCAATAATTAGGACTAAATATCGTTGTCACGTGACAAAAACGAGACAAGATGCAACGTAAATGCTGGTCATGTGACAATAACTATAACAAACTACGTCATGTAATATTGTTGACGAATAGGAACGAGGCAAAATGTGGTTTACAAACTAAAACCTGTGCTAAAATGTCTTTATTTTGGTTGACTAAAATAAGACGGGACGTTATTTCCTGTACTATAGGGAGAGGAGGAAAGCATTGGGATGCCTGACCTTGTTGAACGCTACGTCCCTAGAGTTACCAAAAGTATCTCTCTCTATATTAAATATATGGGCCGTTATTGGCGTTAACGTGCTGCGTTAACGTGAGTTTCTTATCGGGCGCGAAAAAAAATATCGCCGTTAATACATTCACAAAGTTGGGTTGGGGGCTGGGTCTATAGTACGCAAGCTATGATGTCTTTCACCTTGATATTTTAGCTCAGATGTATGCCTAGACGAATTGCACTGTAGGGGGTGAGAACGAGCCTACTGTGAATTTACCACATCAAACGTGACCTGCCAACATGGATGCAGCTATGAAGCTGCCGGGTTGGTTCAGGGAAAATGTATTTAAGGAGCTTCCCAATGGAAACCCCGACAAGACTAAAGTTATTTGCACCTTGTGCAACACGGAATTAATTTACTGTAGGAAACCCGTTCTCAAAGGCTTTTAGTCATTATTTGGGAAGCACACACATTCTGAATGCCTTCGGCAGAATTCAAATGAGCCATTTTAATCTAGATTAATTCCAAGATTACAGTGAGCTTAATCTAGATTTAAAAAATGAATCTATGCCCACCACTAATATATATAAATAAAACACACTGAGGGTATAAATAACTTACGCGCGTGACTTAACGATACTACAGGGGGAGAATTTAGAGTTAAAGTATCGAGTACCATCCTTAATATCGAGTTTGAAATTTCAGTATTGTGACAAGCCTAAATTACACTGAAGCCTATACAGGGTTAACGCCGGTATTCTACATTCTAGCACTGCAAGAGTTACAGTACGGTATGTATACGGGTTTACCTTTACTTTTTTTTTTTTTTTTTAAAGACTAATGGTTGGGCTGAGTATAAAATGAAATTAAAATGTTTTGGGAGCATATGTGGGGACATATTTAGGGTTTACACTAAAAAAGGAATTTTTTTGACCAGATTCCAAATTTGAAGTTTATATAATCGGTTCATATTATGAAAACTCTTTTAGCACTTTGTTTTTTGTTACAGTTATTTCATAGTATGTTAAACAGTATGGCTAATATTGCTGTAATAAAACTGCCTTTTATTGAAAACCCTTTTGATGAAAGATATAAAAGAAGAAGAAATCTTACATAATACATGTATCCAACAGCTACTCAATAGAATTATCCTATATTTCAGCCTGTTTGCTACGTGTTCTGTTTAAGAGTAGTAAAAAGTAACACTGAGTGCTTCTCACCCATCCCATGGACAGGGGTGCCTGCAGGGGTGGCAGGTCTCTTCATCAGGTTGTGGTGGGCACCAGCAGCAGACAGGCTTCTCTCTGGGGGCCCACCAGGGGCTGAGATTAGGGCAGGGGGGGCAGCTGTTGCTACAGGGGCAGGAGGAGGCCGTGCTGCGGCTGCTGGGTTGGGAGTCACAGTAACAGGACCACGAGGAGTCACATGTCTATGACGAAGCTCTGCAAACACAGATATTTGTTATAGATATAAAAACGGAAAGTAAAATCTGGTATTTTTTCTAAAATAACCAACATAGCTTTTCTTCTAACCTTGACCTTGCCTAGGAGTCATAGGAGGTCCAACAGGCGTAGCCTCCAGCTCCTTAAAACAATTAACAAAAATGCTGTAATGAGCCACCAAACATGCGTCTCCATTGTGCATAAGAAATTCATGTACACTGATCAATGACTTACAATCTTTTTCTTCGGGTCCAGATCAAACCTTTCCAGAATTAGTTTGGCATTTTTGTATGTTTCTGTTTCCATCACTTGTTCGAGCTGTGCGAGAAAATAGAATCTACATATTACACCACTAAAATATATGAAAAGGACTGCACTAACACTATAATAATAACCATCTTATCACAGAGGATTACAAAGCAGGGCAGATGTTTAAAAACTGAAGACAAAGGGCAAACTATTCCTAATAATGTCTAGTGTCAAGTCTAGTAATAAAAGTCTAAAGTCTAGTACCAAGATCTATGCAAAGGAAGAAAAGTCTCTTGGCAGTTTTTACATTTTGTTCCATTAAATTTTGTTTTAAAACTCTTTTCTGGAAAAGAGCAAACAGAGCTAATTATTTACATGTAATGAAAAGAATAATTACAAGCCCTAGTCTGATAATGGAGAGTGCGAAAATCCATCAGCTGTAATTATTGAAAGTTATTAGACATGACAGTAGATGACAAGCAATTTCTCAGATTTATTTCCTCCCAGCTCTAAACACTATTAATTTAAAGACAAGCCGTTAGCCAAGTGCTATACCAAGTAAAGTCTCTGTGCCAATTAACTGCTGTCTGTATTGATTTTAGATTATTTATTAGAAGACGAAATGATCTCTTCTTGCTAAGAGCAAAAGCTCAATAACTGTGGGAAAAGAAGGGAAGCTCTTGTGTTAACATTAGCTGAGTGGTATCCTGCTGTCAAAAGTATGCTGAAAGCACTGCAAGGGCATAGCCAACGCATTAGCATTTAAGGTTAAGTCTTTATATTACAGGAGCAGAGATGCCAGACACATCTGAGGGGGTCTACACTCTGGTTTGACCCCTTAAGAAATAACTAGATTTTAAATGTTCTACACAGGTAAGAGGGTATCACTGGGCAGCAAGGCCACTGCTCGGGTGGCAAAATGAACGACAATTAAAATCAATCTGAAATAGAATGCAGTATTCAGAAGCAGCAAAAAAAACAGCACATTTACTTACTATTTTCCTTTTCTCAGCTTTTAGATCTTCCAATTTCTCATCTGAGACATAAGAAAGAAAAAATATGGAGGTGAGTAAAAACTGCAAATGCAATCTTAATGACATTTACAATTGCTGCCGGTTCAAACATTTAACATTGGTTTGAAAAGGAACATTTTACCATTTCTTGCTGTGCGTTTTGAATATAATGCAATTAAGAGTTTTCTTAGAAGCCATACCCTGTTGGGGACAAAAAAAAAATTTAAGTCAAGACTGTAATCCAATATTCATGCAAAATACACCATCTAATTTCACACAGACAGATGGACAATGATACCAAACAATAAAAATCACAAAAACAGCACAATGTCAGAAATATGGGGAAGTAACGTTAAGCTGAAAATCAAGGTAAATATAGAGAACAAACAAAGAAATTCAAAGAGTTGTATGCTAGTTTAGAACAACTGACTAGCACAAGATTCCGGACTGGAAATTTCACTATAAAGAATGGTTCAAAATACATGAGATACGTGCACTCTTACATTGAAATTCGCAACTGACAAAAACTGACAAAAAAAAGCAGCATTCAACATAAAATAAAAAAACATTAGTATAAATTGTTTTATTCAGAGTTGCTTTGCAATGAAACACAGCTGATCAAAAAGCATGTTTTCAATTTTTACTACGTACTATATCCACCTCATTTTATAAGGTAATTACATTTCAGTGTTCCTTGATGTGGGCTTTTTAAGTATTTGAAATGCTTATTGTTTTTAGTGTCTGCTGAATGTAAGTTTTGTTAAGCATTTTATTTTTCCTAAATGGCTACAAAACAAGGTCCACACAGGACACCCAGAATATAATGAAAATTAGCAACTTGGAAATTGTAGCTATATTTAGCTAACAGAAAGTTGCTCCTGGTGCTGCCCCACTTCCAACAGAAGAGTTAGTGCCATTGACATTCTCCAAGCTCATAGGCCTAATGTCTTATAACAGCATGCTCACACCTCTTAATCATTAATTTCTTTGAATAAGACTTATTTGCTATTCAGCAAAAAAAGTTAGATTCTATAAAAAGAACACTTACAGTAACGGAAATATTAAAAAAGGTGATGCCACAATTAGCTTTCCAATTAGTTGTTCAGGGATGTACCAGGTATATACAAGTATGCAGGCAATCAAATAGAGAAGAGCTGAATACAGGAGTAGTCTATAAACCCATAACTTCAGCCGTTTTTGATTCTTTTCTCTGTGCTCCTCAAGAATCTGGATGTCCTGAAAATAATGACAAACAGGTTTTTCATGAACATCAGGACATCAACATCTCAAAGACTGAGAACAGTCAATTGTCTGCATGTAATTACTATAGTGGTACCTCCCTAATTCTAAAGAGCTAAACTTCAAATAATTAATAACACCAGCAAACAATTTAACACAGTCCAAATGCTGACGTAACTTCTACAATCTTTCAGTACAAAAGACAAAAAACTGTAACCTTCTTGTTTCAAATAATTGTAAAAGTAGTTCAAGTTGAACAGTGATTATAATCTGACAGGAATATCTGGCCAGAGATCTTAACTCGTTTCCACACAACAAATCCACAAAGTTCTTCTGGTTTGAAAGGAAGCTAATCACTTTAGGGAAGGCACACACTGCACCAGGCATGCTGCAAATCATATGACCACAGTTATTCCATGGAACGTAATTATCCTAGTCATACAAAATGCAGTTCATCATTTGAAATGCAAATTCAGCATATCTTTCTCAGTGAGGTCACTTTCTGCAGTCCCATAGTAACTGGTATTAAATAACCTCATTCCAAAAATATCTCAGAATGATCCCAAAGAGCCCAAGTCCTAGGATTAATATAAAGAGAGCACAGGCTGACACAGCAACACATGTGTCTGTCAGTCTAGTAATAACAGCAAGTCACCAATCTCTCTGGACTACAGTAGAGGTCTGGGCAGTGTTACAAGACCATGTGCTCTGCATTCAAAAATATGACTCTTGATCTTCAGTTATTGACCTACAGCACTTTGGTGCCAATTGCTACTGGTTTATTGAATGACAAATTTGTCATTAGAAGCACTGGGTGATTTAATGACTGACAAAGATAATATTAACAGAGCAGTCACAACCCACAGGCCCATTTGCTTAAAGACAAATAGGTCCTTACCTTATCAAGTCCCTCCAGTATCTCCACAGTGGTTAATTTTGTCTGTAAAGCAAATTATACTTCAATGCAAACACTTTACTACAATATCAGATTAATTACATTCAGTGGTCCTTTTCAAAAGAATACATATTACCTATGACATAACACAAAACAAAAAGTGTTATAAACCTGGCAACCCATGGGTCATTTTACACAAGACCTATAAAAGTGTCTCTGTATAGAGTTATCTTAAGCATGCCACTAAATGAACAATCATTCTAGGTAAAGTGCAATAAATGATAGCGTTCTGAATGAATGCCACGAAATACATACCCTCCACCGAGAAACTACAGCTCCCATCTTCTTGAGGAGCAGCAACTAGACTACTTCTGATCTCAGTATATGTTAAAGCAATGCAAATCTTCACCACCTGTCAATAAAACATTTTATTTACTCTCCTGAATCATATACATACAGTACTCAAGGTTTCAGTAGAAATTTATATGAACACCACAGTTCAAAGCCTATATGATAAAACAGTTATTAGAAAACCAGAAATGTTTCGAATAATGTGGTTTGCTGTTAACAGGACACTAGCTGTCTTCCTGTGACAGTGATGAGGGCTTACTAATCCTGTCCAACAGATGCAGAATTCAGTTTCACCCTTGCAGCGAGCAATTACTGTCTCAAAATACCAGCGATATCACTAGAAGCCCGTCGTTAAGGCACACAATCTGGTGGCTCCCAAAAGTCCTCGTAACAAGACACCCCTCTCTATTTTAAACTGCAGTGCATACAAGTGATTTTCTTCAAGCGGGCTACAGCAAAGCAACACGATCACCACAGACAAACTGCTAAAAGAAATGAGGTTAACGCAAGATCAAGAGTTAAAACTGGTTCAGAGTACTTCAGTACTTAAGATTCGTGCCTGACACAGTGTTAAAGTTCATGCAGCCAAAAACATTGTTTTTGTCCAGTTCCACCCTCGCAATAAATTCAGGTCCTTCTTTGAATGGTGAACAAAATACACCAGATAGTGTGCATGTTTTTTTTTCTGGAATAATCGAAAATGACTTTATTCACGAAAGATGCCGTTTCTGAAGATTAGCGTTACCTTAGCGTTAAAGCAAAGACCAGGCAACGTTTGTTAATTGTATCAGACAGTATTTTACCCCTTAAACTCCTGAGGAGGACAGACAGTTAGGTGAAACTACAGAAAATATTCTAGCTGTCTAATTTCTCCAGGCTAACTTGGCTAAAGCTAAGATACGACTGGCGTGACAAGATAAAAAGACGAGGCGGTGCAAATACTTAAGGTTTAATGTGCAGCACAGCCAAACACACCGACAGCAACACGATAAAACAGAAGCGAATTCTTTTAGGATACTTTACCACGGTATTCCCGCTCCACTCCAATTCACTGCAGATACTTGTTTGGGAAACGTCACCAAACACTTCCCACAAGCCTCCGCGGCGGTGAACTTCTCGCGCTTGATAAGTCACGTGACTTTCACTTCCACAAATGGCGGGAAAACAAAGCACTGGGTCTCGTTGCGTGTTCCGCGTCAAACTCCACTTTCAAGTTTGTCCGACAAAACTTTGCCTGATATATCAGACATGTGGATCGATTTACTTGTCAGCTCTGAGGTGTATGTAGTGGAGCCATGGGCTATAGATCAGGCAAAGTCAAGTCATTCAGAAAGCATAAGGGGGTTTTATTGAATCCATTAATTATAGGTTTAGGATACAACTAGAATATAGAAACATACTTGTAAATTATTTTTGTTAAAGCCTATTAATAACTACTGGCCATGTGTATCCATTTGTTACTCCACTCTGACAGTATATTTAATATAGTCTTGGATTGTAGATCAGGCATAATCAACAGAAGCAGAAAAGCTACTCTGACATGGGTTTAGAATAGATTAAAATTATTTGTAAATCATTCCAAGTTGATTAAATCATCTTAATAAATCTCATCTTAATGAATTGATCTCTGAAAGTAGTAACAGCGGCTTTCATCACATTTTTTTCTAGCACCACTGATAACAAAAAAGATGCTACAGATAACACAAAACCTGCAACATATGTTGCATGTCTGTAATGTCTGTAATGGCAGGTTAGCTATTAACTTTTAAAATAAACTGGGGATAAATCTTTAAAAAGAAGACAAAACACGTTTTACTCTGGTTGGGACAATAACAAATCAAAAGTGGTTACACTGTTACATGTTTGGCCATTTGGCTAGTTTGTAGACCAAATAAAAATAAAAACCGTCTGTTATCTCCACATGTAGAGATAATAATGGAAGCTGTGTTTTGGGTCAGAGAGTCGGTCAGCACCACGGACAGCTACATCGTCTTTTGTTGTTTTATACTTCTGTTCTCAACAATGTTTTACACTCCGCAGAACTCTACACACTTTAATTATTTATGCTACGTCCGTAGCCCAATGTATTAGATGCTACTATGCAGCATTGCTAAATATAAAGGTTTTTTTCTATTTTCATTCTGACTTAGGAAAACGCACACACACACACACACACACACACACACACACACACACACAGGAGTTTGTCTTTTTTATTACTAAGTATTATAATAAAACAGCAGATATTTTCAGAATATAAAGCAATTTCCGTGCGTCAGACGGGTAGTTTAACTAGAAAATCCTACCTATACGAAAGTGAGGTTAA
>JBBIGB010000002.1:12921532-12926685 GCA_037577075.1 Alestopetersius hilgendorfi
TATTTCACACAGCTGTCGATATTTTGGCTTAACTCGATCTGAACGCATAGAATGTACGTCATGACAAAAAATATGAATATATATATATATCTCACTATTGACAACAGACTGTACAAGTGCTGCTTTGCGTGTGTAAAAATGTGGTTGCCTAACGGACATAGTGTTAGCTGGGCGATGAAAAAAATGCAGGCAGACAGAAATGCATGAGCAATTTGTCTGAAGTTTTGAGCTTGAGCGGATAATCCCTTTATATTGTGAGTGAAGAGTCTCTATTGGGAGTATTATGGAAATATCGTATCGGATTTAATGAGGCTGCTCGCATCAGCGGAACATATAGCTGAGAGAAGATTCAACCCTCAACGGCTAGAGTTCCAATAAGGAGATTGGAAATAGGATTGAGCTCAAGTTGGGGAGGGGTTGAAAGAAATTTCCTCAGGTAACGAATACCACGTCATTTACTGTACAATATGCACCAAGAACAATGTGGGATGCTCAAGGTCCCTTTATCTGCCTCGTCTAATGACTTCCCACAGCGGGTTGTTAGGGCTTGGACAGCGGGGCTCAGAACAGGCAACTTTTGTACATTTCTTTTTTTCACATTCAGAGGAGCTCCATCAAAGTACATGATTGGCAATTTTCGTTATAATCTTCACATTATTAAGAGCAGGATTGGCACAGTGGAAGCGGTGCAGACACTGAGCACCTATAGTTCCATCAGATCTGGGGCGGGGGAGGGGGTCCCAGGAGCGTCCCCAAATCCAGTACAGCATCCTTATTCTGGTCCTGATACCTCAGTAGACACATGCACTCTATTTTTCTCCTTACAGCACGAACGACGTGAGTGCTATGGCGAAAAATGTTTGCTTATAACAAACTGGAGATAAAAAAGAGAGGGTTCGAAATTAAGATGCTGAAAAAGAAGTACATTTATTTTAAAATCTCCTGCCTATTATTCAGGATTCTAAATATTTCTGTTTGTTTCTTTAAAGCGTGGCGCGCTGGTTGTACAGGCCTGAAACGTCATTTCTGATCTTTACAATTTAAAGAGCTAATTGCATGTGGTTTATAATGTTTTGTTTGCACCGATGATGGCTGTTTGCTTGGAATGATATTTGTGTCCTTATTATCTCCTTATAATTTTAAATTTGCTTACAGAACAGGAAAAACGAAAAAGAAATTGCATCCACTTCAGAGTGGTCCAGTGTCAAGTTATCTATTTAGGGCGCTTTCTTCTCTCTGGTCGGGCGAGGGCACGGCGGTTTTGCTCAGCACGGCAGCAGAGTAGGGTAGGAATCCGCTCTCAGACCGCTGTGCGCTCGCAGTGCACGTGAAGTCAGAACCCGCGCCGCGCGAGCCTAGCGCCCCGGCAGCCTGACTGCTGTGGCAACTGAGGCACGAGCAGGGCCCCGTGGCTGAGGGCGCACTGACTGCGGCCGCCGCAGCTGCAGCCGCCGCAGCCGCAGAAGCCGCTGCTGAACTGTTGAGGCTTGCGGGCGACTGGTAGAGTCCCGGGTGACGGAAACTGCAGAGCAGCTCAGGGCGCGAGTACGGGTGAGAGAGCGCGCGGAACGTGTCTAGAGGACGGATGGAGGTGGCGAAAGGCGAGGACGCAGCGCCCGAAGCTGCTGCAGCCGCCGCCGCCGCCGTCACGCCGACGTGGGGGTAGTAGTGCAGGGGCATGTGCGAGTGGAAAGGGTAGGGCAGACTTCCGGTTGCTGCTGCGTGCGTCATCATGTAGGTGTAGAAACTGGGATCGGCCGGATGTGGCCAGGACATGGCCAGGCGCTGCCTCTTGTCCTTCATTCGCCGGTTCTGGAACCACACCTACACACACACACGAAAAAATAGTGTGGCCGCTTATCCCCAAGATCGCAGATCACCTTAATTCCCACCCATTAGTGTTTGGACATGCTACCAGTCTACTGTGGTCTGAAAAGAACAGGCCTGCAACTGAGCTCTAAAACACATCTCAGAAATGTGGTTATATGAACAAAAGACGTAGTGTCGAAAGTGAGTTCTAATTACACTGTCCGTGAAAAGTCACTTGAGCACACAGGCCAACGGTTTATTGCTAAAAACTGTCTAACTCTTAACTGTAATGACAACAGAAAAATCAGGAAACATAAGCCAAATTCGTGATTAATAAACAATGGTCGTCTGAAAAAATGTAGTCGTTTTCAGCAGTTTTCAGTGCAAAAAAATATGAAACTGAAAATCATTTCAGGAGTTTAAAATGTAAGAATGTGTGTACATTGTGTAATTATGTATGCATATACAATTTTTTTCGCGCGTTTGCGTGTGTGTTTGCCTTTGAGCGCGTGTGTATGTCAGTGTAGACAAGTTTAAATACATATGTAATTTTTAAATAGTAATTTATTATGGAAACCCTTCACACATATTTATATATATATATTTTTAATGTTTTTATTTAAAAACAGATATGAGTTGAAATCGAACTGCGTCATTTGCATCATGAACATTTAAAGTATATCCTACCTTTATTGTTGTCTCTGGCAGGTTTAATGCTGCAGCTAGCTCACATCTCCTTGGCCGTGAGACGTAGTTTTCCCTGTAAAACTCCTTCTCCAGTCTGCCGATCTGCTCTCTGGTAAAAGCTGTGCGGTACCTGCGCACCTGGTCTGTGTTGGAATTACTGGAGCTCCCGATGGAGGTGCCATTATGGTTGGAGACGGATGAGGAGCTCGAGTTAGAGCTGCCTGAATTACTGTCAGAGAAACCTAACAACAAAGTGAAGAAAAAATAAAGTAAAAATGCAGTGATTTAAACCTCGTTCGTCCCAGAGCACTGATAAAAATGCTGTAATCTAAGTACAACGGGTTTTAGACAGCTGTTTTATATGCATGAAGATGTTTTACGCATATCACCCTTATAAACATCAGAAAATATTAAAAGTATAATTTATCTTGTAGTAACTATTTGCTGTAATATCGAATTGTCCCTAGAAAACATGTGATTATTTTTTGGGGTTTTTTTGTGCTATAATCTAGAAAGCTGTTCATTTTTTGTATTAATAATACTCACATTCACACACAAACACACACACACACACACACACACACACACACACACAGAGAGATTCTTCCCATTAGTTTCAGTGATTTGGACAATTAAATATCCATGTAAACCGTCACTATTATGCTGCGTATATATTAAATGCTCGATTAATTAAACTAGCACGTGCGCGGGAAACACAGACGACGAAGTGGAAAGTTTGTGGGTGCGTGTGTGTATTTATGTGTGTGAGAACTGCTATTACCTTTGTTATTGTTTTCCTTATGTTGGCTCGCGCTGCCTGGTGAGCGGTGAGCCGGACAGCCCACCTCCACGTCGCTGTTCATCTCGGAGTCGGTGGAGACCTCCGGGTACAGGCTCACTTTCTTGCGGCCGTCCGAGCTCGAGATGTCGGCCGCCGTGTTGCTGTCGCTTGTGTGGTGGTTCCCGAAAAGACTGTCGATCTCAAACTTGCCTTTGGTGGGCATATCGCCCAGGGAGCCGTGCAGCGAGGCCGCGGGCAGTCTGGGGCTCAAGCGGCCCGCGTGCGCGGAGTTCTCTAGGGCCTCGAGCACCGCGCCTCCGCCGCCACCGCTTGAGTCCGACAGGTTAGAGAGGCGCTTGGCGGCCACAGGACTGTGCAGCCCCCTCTCCATCAGAATCATTTCTTTTCTTATCCTCTCCATGGGGACGTTGCGCAGATAAAAACGGGCGAAATCCGGAAAACGGCGGTGGAGCTAATCCGCATTCAGCAGAGCTACTACCCCTAAATGATATAACACCTTTATGAGCCGGATGAAACTAGAAAAAATAGAGATGGAAAGAAAAAAAGAACGAAAGAAAGAGGGGGCGCGTGTGTGAGATAGAGAGATACGGAGAGAGAAAAAGAGATGAAGAGAGAGAGGGAGAGAGAAAGAGGGAGAGATGGAGAAGGAGAAGGAGAGAGAGAGAGAGAGACAGAGAGAGAGAGAGAGAAAGAGAGAGAGAATACCAGTGCGGGCGACGAGTGACTGCTCAAAATGACCCGTGCATCCTCTCTGGTCCGAGATGTCATTCATCAAAAAGTGGCTCGCGGCTCCGCCGTTAAAGGTGCGCGTGACGCTGCTCGCATGATCATTTATTGTAACAGGTTTATAAGCAAATAAAAAAGAGAGAGGGGCCGCGCGGGAATGATGGAGTCGGCAAGTCACATATCCAGGTGGAGGGAGAGAGGAGAAGTGAGGAGAGGAGGCGCCGCGCAATCTGATCTGCTCCTGCTTTAGATGGCTCCTGGGTTTGGCCTCTAGGGTGAAATTGACAGTCTGATTAATAAAATGAGTGCGGCAACATTTCCCTCTTCATTTAGGAATATCATTATGCTTTGATTCTCTATTGTTCCTCCCTTCTGCGCAGACTCTCTCTCCTGCCACGCTCTACCTCCCTTTTTTCTTTTTCTCCTTCTTTCTCTGTGCGTTATTTCACTCAGACCGTTTTCGAATGAAAGAATGAAACAATACATCAACAAAGAGTTTGATATTTTTATTCTAAGGCATTCTGAACATAATTACAGAATAATACAACTAGTATTATTGTTTTTGTTCTTGATCGAAATGCAAATATTTCACGCTTCTTTTTTGCAACAACAATGTGTATTCTTATACTTTACGTTTTTTCGTTGCCCAAGTACAAAACATACAATGACAAAAATTAAACAAAATTGAAAACAAAAGGACTATAAACTTTAATCGGAATATTTTTGTATCAATATTCTCTAAATATTCTAAAAATATTTCATGTTACATTATTTTTTTTCCAAACTATATTTCCGTTCAATATACCTAAAATAATAATTCTACAGTAATTTTATAATTTCAAAAAAGGTTTTTAGAGTTATAACATTTGCTTTGCTTTTAGCTCTTTTAATGATTTCACCCCAGCATGTACTCCCGTAAAAGAAACACTATTATGGACTCGAAATATGATTAATGGGGCAATACAACTTATACTACACACAGAAAAGGAGAGAAAATATCTATATATTAAAATAGAAAATAGAAAATATAAATATCCGCCATAGATCTGATGGAACTCTCTCTCTCTCTCTCTCTCTCTCTCTCTCTCTCTCTCTCTCTCTCTCTCTCTCTCTCTCTCTCTCTCTCTCT
>JBBIGB010000002.1:12945941-12958489 GCA_037577075.1 Alestopetersius hilgendorfi
CACACACACACACACATACACACACACACACACACACACACACACACGCCTACACCTGTGTGTGTGTGTGTGTGTGTGTGTGTGTGTGTGTGTGTGTGTGTGTGTGTTTGTAGACATTAATTAATGTAAAGTGGCAAGAAGGCGCGAAGTGTTACCGCTAGAGGGCAATATAGTTCTTTGGAAGGCTACTACCGTCATTGACTGTGTTTCATGGAGAACAAGCATGAAGCATGTTATACGCTAACACATATATGCAGTTTAATGTAATAAAACGCTGAGGAGCACCTAAAAGGATGCCATTTGAGGTACCAAATAACTGCTCTGCATTAAGCAGTGAATACTATGGCAGTTCATTGTAAATCCAAATGAAATAACTAGGCCAGCAATAGCTCAATAGCCCAGTAGCTAGTATCATTACGAACGAGTCCCAGATATTCTAGACAAAAATGTTGACCAACTCTGTGGTATGTAGATTATCTTAAGTTTATAGCTTAAAAAATGAAAGACCAGTTTATATGAAATTCATTTGTGTCATGTTGACTGTAGTTTATCAACCACGTGGTTATTAGTTTCTCTTTCAATTCCTTTTCGCTACATACATATGGAATTAACCATATGAATGATGAACAGAAGAATAAAATACCTTTTCGCAACGTGCCGATCACAGCACACGGCAATGGCTACATCTGTCACGCACCTGCCTCTGTTCTACTAAAAGCTACTAATCAATGGTATTTGGATCATTCGGTCTAGAATAGATCTGACAGGCAATTCCAATTTATTCATCAATTAATTTCAAATAAAATGTTATTTATGTATTGCTGAAATATACAAGTGCTACTGCATAATTCATATTTATATGAATTTTACAGATGCACTATGCGTTAGCGATGAGATTTCACTTGAAGCAGACACTCTACTGAAATTTACCAGCCGTTGAAAAATGACTACATCCTCGACACATTCGTGTACATCTATGAAATTTTCTTTGGTCCATAGGTTGCCTGGTGTTGCGTTCACGTGGAACAGTTGATTTTTTAAATTGGAAATTGAAATTTTCTTTTGAATAGAACGATGTAAATTACATGTAATACAAACAGCCTAATCACTTTAGACCAATTGGCAGTTTATGGACGTGAATTAGTTGAATGAAGTGTCGTGTTATAGCTGCAATTCATATTGCAAAAAACTTTTTTGTAAATGTGTTTATGCAGAGCAATAAAATAAAGGTGGACTAAAATCTGGATGGATATCGTGCTTTGCCGGGCCATGTCCCTGTTCGATGCTCTGTGATATCCGTCTTAGAGAAAATGTGTTTTAAGGTGTGCTTGAGTGCTGTAATTGTGCGCAATTGCTCCCCAGACCGAAGGCACCGGGTTGCGCAAATGCGCACCAACTACACTGCTCAAAGTAACTACCGTCTCCTTTCATGTTTGGATGTGACATTTGTAATATGCAGGGCGATACTACAAACGGGTTCCTATTTTGTCAACTACTCTCAGCGCGCGCCGTGGGAGATTATTTTTCTCACAAGATGAGATCGCTATTGCGTTGCAGCAGCGCTGGGCATTGCTGACCGTTCCTAGCAGTGCACTCTTATCTTCAGAGGCAGGTCGCAGCACACGGGACGAGTTATCAACCGAATCCGCGTGGAATTGGGTTCCACAGCCACCTCCCTAAAAATTTTACCGATACGATAAATTAAAAAGACAGCAACTCTTTACGGCGCGACGAGAAGCCGGCCTGCAACAATACTACGACTGTAAATCCTGTTAAAAGGCGATACTGGCGCGCCTAAATCAGGGCGCGCCTCAGTCTAATACAGTCCCCTGCGTGAGATCTCAAGGTTGGTTGTCATTCAATATGCTCTCAGATCACGCACGGACCTTATTGTGGCAGATTGGGGTACACCCCACTCCTTATGAGCAGGCCTGCGAATAGAACTTTCCTTTCTACAGCTATCTCATTACATTTGGATTAAGATATTTTGCATTAATGATTTTCTGAAATGAGGACAGGCCGGAATGCGCAGGCCAGAACTGGAGCTGAGCACGTTGTCTCAGTTTCCTCAGAGCCATGTTGAGGAAGAAGCAGTAATAGGCAGACCCATCAACCCCGCCAGTTATAGCAAAAATGTAAGCTCAATTTCTAGTTTTCCATCCTGGAAGGAAAAAAGAATAAAGAGAATTTTTCTCCTACACACACTAACAGCAGCTACATCAAGAGACGGCGCTGAAAACATAAAAAATAGATGCAAAATAAAAACAAAACAGCGTCGTATTATTTTTCCTTTCACATGGTCACCTGGATGCGCATATGTCAACTTTTACAATTGTAAAAATAAAACTCAAACACTTCTCTGTTCAGCTATATCAATTATGCCTTTTACTTATTTGTAAAAAAAAATATGTAAAAATGTACTATTTCTTTATTTGTATCGGTTAAAAACTATTAGTTCCCAACACAGCCTGAATGTAAGGTCATTTTTAAATAAATAACCATATTAAATTGGTTGCTATAGCTCGAGAATGGCAGAAAAAATTATACAGGAAGCTATTTTTATTAACCAAAACATAAACGTCCTTTCGACGGTGTTACAGTGGTCCTCTAATTTCTCTAATTTTGTCAGTCTGAATAGAACATTATTTTTTTTAAATAGACAAACGAAACAAAAATCCTGAAGTGACGATATGGTATATGGACTTAAAATACATAAGCGCTATGGAAAATAGTACCATATATTAGTAACATATATATATATATATCCTCTACATCAGCAAAAATGTTTTGCTCCTCTTTCAACATCAACAGAAGAAACAGACAGCACAGCTTCGGCCATTATGCGCAAAAGCGAGAGGCTTTGCAGCAGTCCCACATTCCTTTTTGTTAGAAGACAATTTACAGCTTGGTAATAGACCTTTTTATGGGCCTCTATCGCCTGTCATTGGATGCCACTGGTCATGTGCAGGAGGCGAGCGTCTTCATGGCCCCCTTTTCCTGATTTCTCGAGCGATTTTTTTCCCTCATTCTGCAGCTAAAGCGACTTAACACCTTTCCTCTGCTCGTATGTTTGTAATTTTATAATTAGCTACGCGCACTGTCAACGAGGGGCTGTATAGATGTAGAGGAGTTAATATGTGTTGTCAGACGTTACATAGGTTAAGCTTTTGCAGAATCTTCAAGCAGAACTGGCGCCCTGCGTGTTGCCGTCAGGCAACAACTAGAAGACTTCAAAACATTAACAAACGGCACAAAACGGAGGACATGGATTATCCGACTGCGTTCGGTAAGTTTACAAAACATATAACGTATTCAACCTTTTCTGGTTTACTCCATATCTACAAACTCTTAATTCACTAGAAGTGAAGAAATATATGTTGATCAAGCAACCTACATTAATAATGTACTCTTAAAGCCCAACGCGATTGTCATATTGGTTAGCACAATACCATCGTTACTTAAAAGTTCCTCAGTTCTATCAAATGCCAACAAATCTATCATGGCCTTTTTTCCAATTTATATTATGAAACATTCAGAGCCCATAGGCTAATGCATGTCACATGACCAGACCACAGAGGGCTTAAACTGTACTTTCCAGATTACATAATACAGAAAGAGCTATTACTAAGAGTTATTATTATTATTATTATTATTATTATTATTATTATTATTATATTTATTATTATTATTATTATTATTGTTGTTGTTGTTGTTGTTGTTATTGTTGTTGTTTCACAATAACAACAGGAGCAACAACAACAACAACAACAACAATAATAATAATAATAATAATAATAATAATAAGAAGAAGAAGAAGAAGAAGAAGAAGAAGAAGAAGAAGAAGAAGAAGAAGAAGAAGAAACAGACAAAATATACACAACAGATAGACAAAATAATTACACATGTACTGATCAAATCATGTATTACCTAAACGTATCGGAATTTTTTTTTCTTAAAATTTATTTCAGTTGTCAACCAGATGATACAGTCCTGCTTCTGCGTTTACTACCAATATTTAACATTCAGCTAAAAACTCCACATATTTTAACAACTCGGTGATGGCGGAGTTATTTAGCCTAATGCGAATGAATTTTCAATTGTGTTTGTGCTATTAATATAGTAAAATTAACAAACCACCCAGTGAAATGTTAAAAGGGAGAAAACAGAGGAGACTGTCCTATAGTTTAATATATGCCTCCCAGTCGGTGAGAATGGCGCAGTTCTGCGGGTAGTTGTGAGCTGCCTAGAGATGGGGGCTGCGGAACAAAGACAGTAATTCACCATTGGCTGACAGGCAGCTGCAAAAGTATTTACAGCCTTACTGCAATGCGGCAAGAGAAGGAGAGAAAGACGCATAATCGAAAACCTACTAGCAAGCACACAGGCGCCAGCAAGAACCCTATTATAGTTGATTCTTTTCACATATACAGATCGAAAACGTATATTTGTCGCTGGCAATTGAAAATATTATGTAATGAGTTAATATGCTTAACTGTTCGTCTGACATGCTAAAACACAACTCTGACTAATTAGTAAACACATTAAAACAAGCATAATATACATAACACTGCAAACCTCTGCCAGAGTAAAGCATATTGTAGAAATTACATTTGGGATTTACAGTGTATTACCATCTAGGAATTCACAATTTATCACAAAGTATCAACACACGAACACGCGCCAGAGCGAGAACACACACAGGTAAAAACGCAGTCCATATTATTCTTGTTCTTATTTCCCTTCTTCTTCCAGCTGCTGTTGCTTTAAATCCCAATATGCCTTATTACTTCAAACTGTTTTTTTTAATTAGTTTGCATAACTGATTTTCTATTAATATATATTGCCAGCATATATTGTACGTTTTCATGCTTCGTTCAGGTGTTTTACTGAGCTTACGTCATGTCAAAAGACTAGGAAAAGGGTCAACAGCAGTTAGCCATGCGCCAAAGACAGAGTGGTACCCATATTAGCCAACAGACGGCACTGTTGTCCAACACTCTGAGATCTGCCCAGGCGCATGTACTTTGTTTCTGAGTTCATGTTTTTAAATTGTGGTTGAATGGTAAATGCATGTGACTCTGCTTATCTTATTCCTGAGCAAGGGATTAAAAAAACGTACATATATGTATTACAAATCATAATCTGAAACGAAAATGATAGTCAGATCAGTTTTTTTGTTCTCATGCTAATGTAGACTGTGGACCGAATAATTATTGACTGTAGCTACTAAAAAAATATGCTAGACAATAAGAACATTGCCAAAATAAATATTATGCATAGAAACTAACTTGAATTAGACTGCATATGTGGGTTGTCGTTTTGCTAGTTTTATTTCACGTATTTTTGAGACTGATTTATCATATTAATTCAGTAAGTTTTTGCTCGTCTGGTGGTAAAAGCTAGAATAATAAGTAGCTGTGATTATAAACAGAACATTTTACACGTTCGTAAATATAAGTGTAGGTATAGGAGTATGAGTGCGGATTGTTTTCTGTATTACTTTCTACATGTACGGATAATAAGATGCCTAAAACATTATGAAAGTCCATTTGGCATTTTTAAAGAAGGCGAGAAGTCAACACATAGAAATGTTCAGTTCAAAGGTTATGGCGTGGGCGGTAATACGGTTTAAGGTATGCATTTTATTGCTTTATTGCCTTCCATTTACAGTGGGAAAATGCTACTAGAAGTTAACACGTCAGGGATTTCTGAGGTGCCTCATTTGTTACCAGGGAAGGACTACCTACCGAGCCAAAAGAAGGAAATGGTTCTAAAAAATCAACCACATTCTGAAAATGCCATGGCCAAGTATGTGTATCTGGAATTACTTTAAAGTATAAAACAATAACTTTCCAGTCAGGCGTTTTCCCTTTGGAAAGGAACAAATGATTTTATTTCCTCCTGACATCAGTGTAATCGCCATTATTGAATAAGTGCAACTTTCAGGGTTATTTATGGCACCCGCACGCTGTCATGAATGGCTGTGGGGAAGCACGTGATACCATTAAACTTTGTTTTATGGCCAGGGAGTTGACAAGCCAAAATATAATTCACATTGTATATTAGAAAGGCCCAGCAGACGGTTTAGAATGGGTCCCAGTGTCGGTGCGGGAGCCTGATTTTGTCTTGGTTTCGTTCTGATCATGGATATAGTCACTTATCCGCGCGCTTTACGTGCTCAGCCGAGCTTTCGAGGTAAGCCCGCTTGTAATATGTGTCACTGAACTTGTGCTGGGTTGAACTGGGTGCTTCCACTCGTGGTAGTTTGTCTGTTTGGACCTCACAATGTGCTGTGGCTCCGGAGTGTTCGTTCAGATTCGCAGTTGATGGTATGTTAAGACGGGTTGTGCGACTACTAAGCAGAAATAAACACGATTAAATGAAAGTAACATAACGCAATTGTAATTCCGGAATCTTGTTTTGGTGCCACGTGAGAGAAAATGGTGTCGCTGTGAGAGAAAATGCATCCATTTGTTAACGATGTATTTGTTAAAAATGTGAAATGTAATTATTTTAATTTGTTGTGTTTGAAATGAAACAAACCGATTTCACTGGCCTTGTTTTGTTACAGTCTGATTTTTCTTGTGTTGCAACTATACATTAAGGTTAGTTTAACACAACATTAAATGTGGAAACAGGAGTCATGATGTTAAGTGTCACTTCATTTTCGAGTCCACGAAGAAAATAAAAAGAGAACGAAATTACTAAAAACCAATCAACAAACTCTTTTGAAATTAGTGCTATATATAACAAACCTTAAATGTGAGCTGTTCATTTTATTCTCGTAGATATACTCTCTAGCGCCCCCACACACATTAAGAGGAAACATTTCGGATATAAATGAGTTTATTTAAAAATGTAAATGTGTGTAATTTAGTGGTAGTTTTTGATGATGATTTGAAAATGTATTTGAACAATTTTATTGATTTACATTTCCATGCAAAAGAAAACAGGGCTTAGGAACAGAATTACATATTTTTTTATTTGTTGTTAGTTTGTTTTATCATTCTTCAAAGTACCGTGGCCTACATAAATGTCCCATCATTTACATTTAATAATGAAACAATTTTGCAAGAAAAACAAGGACATTTCTCGGTACAAGCACTTTCATTTTGTCTGATTCTAGCAATATGCAATTAACAGTTGCAGTATATTTGAGAGTTGTCCGTAGCCTAGGAGACAGTAAATATTTAACAGCCACCAATTAATCTAATACAATGACAAGGGCTATGGTTATTTATGGAAGTAACTATTTTGCAGCTTTTAAATTAAAATATGAAAAGGCACAAAAACCATAAGAAACAAAACAACTAAAAACTAGCTATGCTACGTCATGTCAAATACAAATCCCACTCCCTCAAAAAAAACTATAGGCTTTTAAAAAATAATGTGAAATATTTTACAAAGACGTGCGGCTTCTGTTTTCATGACAAGCGGTAGCCTCTCTATTCTTTTGTTCCACAGTAACTCGGCTTTGACCCGCATGAACAAGTCGCGAGAAAAGGTGAACCGCAGGTCAAGCTGTCTAACATATACTAAAATGCAAAACCCTTTAACAGCTCACCTCCAATTACTTATCTTCTTTCTGGCTCTATAGGCCTACACAAAATTGACTAACCTATTAGAGGCAATTTGTTGAATGAAAAATGGATCTGCGGGGCTACATAATTTAATTCGCTGATTACATTTTGAAAACGTATATTTTTTTAAAATATTTTGTGCAGCTCACCTTTTTCCCTTATGCTCTCTAGGAACAACCAACAGAAATCCGAAATTACTGATAAACGCATTTTATAGTAGTAACATAAAGCTCAAATTCACATTCTAGCATATTTTTTCTTGTACGATTCTGTGGGGTCATAGCGTGAACTTAGAACCGGACCACGCCGGTTATTAAGAGGTCATGCAGAAATCATGAACTTTAGTGCTCTTCCGATGCTGCTGTCGTTCAGCTCAAAAATAATGAAACGGTGTGATTTGTGTTGTAAATGATTTGGGTTGACCTTTTGGCCTTTAGCCCTTTACTTATATGCGTCCAGGCGATGTTCAAAAGTCCGCAATGGCTAAAGCGAGACAGCCTCATTTACTTTACTGGTATGTTAAAGTATATATGCGCGCGCGTGTGTGTAGGCAAATAAATTCTTGATCTTACACAATGGAAACTACAGTTTATTTACAAAGGCAGGACGGTCCAGGACGGTTTTGTCACTAATAATGACCAAAGAGTTTTTGTCTAAATTGGTCCATTATATTCCGTCGTCTATATATACCCTGTAGAACCGAATTTGTGTGAAAAAAATCACAGTCACAGATTCGTTTCTAGGGGAGTATATGGTCGATGCAAAAACTTCGAATAAACTCAACTTTTAACTTTACTGTTTCATTGAATATGGTCTGATTTGATCTAAAACAAAAGTCTTGTTTCTTTCTGCTCCCATAAGGTTTCTGTGGCCTTTGATGCTATTTACATTTCCAAAAGACACAGAATATGAAAGTTCAAATTGGTGCACTAGTATGTAGTATTCTGTACTTTATGCTGTAATTCAGGGAATATTTGGAGTGATCTATGTTATCTCCTATATCTGTGTGACCATAAACTCTCCACGTTTCAGTTCTGTATTATTTTTTAATTTGATTACTGATTGGCACACGGCATTAATGGCAGGCCACTGCACTGAAAAGCGCTTGGACGATGAGACTCCTGTAACTTTTCAATGACCTCTCTGTCACAAAGACGGTCTCCATCAATTGTCTGCCGGCTTTATTCGCCTCTTTTTGTGCTTGGGGTCGTTTTGTATCCCTTATTTGTTTACCAGTCAGAATCCCTGGCTTGAGTTTGATTTACTATGGTTGAATATTAATCCTTCAAATGAAATGTATATATATAGTAAGGTGCATCTCTGTTTTTCATATAATATAGATTTCTTTATGCATTGGGACTTCCCTTATGACAGCTCTTATAATAAGACATCTGGTTATAAGCGTAAGAAAAACTTAGTTGTACTAATTCATATGCAGTATACGCATGCATTATGATTGCTGCTCAACAAAATCTTACATTTCATCAGTCCTTATTGTGATGTTTCGTGAACTTTGTGAAATTCGCTGCTAGGTGTGTATGGCTTCTTATGCGTTAAAAGGCTTCCTTCACCTCTATTGGCCAATCTGGTCACATGGGTACCCAACTTTATTCAGTTGACAGCAAGTAGGAGGGCTTTATGGAGGGAGGAAAAAAAGACAACTCGAGAAAAATTAGTATTTTCTACCTTCAGAAATTAATGGCCATGAGTTCGTATATGGTAAACTCCAAGTATGTGGATCCAAAATTTCCTCCTTGCGAGGAATATTCGCAGAACAGTTATATACCTGAGCAGGGCTCAGGCTATTACAGTCCATCGCAGGACACTGATTTCCAGCATCCAGGGATCTACCCACGGTCAAACTACTCGGAGCAACCCTACAGTTGTAACACTGTGCAAGGCTCAACGGTACAACCTCGGGGTCATGTGCAGGACCAAGCCAGCCACCCCAACTCCTTTCCCGCACAGACCGAACAATGTTCCCCGGTCCAAATATCCGGCCCGAGGACATGTGGCCAACAGCAAAACACAAAGAACCAGAACGGGATACAAACTAAGCAACCGGCAGTAGTTTATCCCTGGATGAAGAAAGTCCACGTTAGTACTGGTAAGATTTACTCTCTTTTATGTCCGTTTCTGGGCCGCTCGAAATCGGCCATAGTAGACCAGCTTAAAATCACTCAGTGAAATATTTATGGGTTTTTCTGAAGGGGCCGCCAATTACACTAGTCATAAATTTTTATTGCAAAGGAAATAGGCCGCTGGCTGTATGGGCTGCTTCTGCGCTATTGCGACTCGGACAACTGAATGATATTACTTATTCATGAAAAACATAAACGAAATTTCATTTAATTGAATTCAGTATTTTAAAGTTCAAACAAAAGCTGTCGAACACATTCAGATTGAAATACCTCATATGGGTGGCGAGTTGTTCTCTTAACTGGGTTCACTTGCTCACCCAAGTGTGTTTTTGTCTTTCCAGTGAACCCAGATTACACAGGAGCGGAACCCAAACGCTCCCGGACCGCCTACACGAGACAGCAGGTTTTAGAACTGGAAAAGGAATTTCATTTTAACAGGTATCTGACCAGACGGCGCCGCATCGAAATCGCGCACACCCTGTGTCTTTCTGAGCGACAGATTAAAATCTGGTTTCAAAACCGAAGAATGAAATGGAAAAAAGACCACAAACTCCCTAACACTAAGGGACGCTCGACGTCGGTTGGAAACCAGAATGTAAAACACGTTCAAAAGGACAACCAGACAGATATCACAACTTTATAAGTGAAATGGAAAGATCTAATTCGCTCCAGAAGTAGAGACGAACTGTGTATAATATACAATGCTTCATTGCCTTTGCATGGTTTAAAAATTATTTTTTGACAACAGTGCTATTTAATGTGATCCAGAAGCACACACCATTACCAAACAGAGTGGTTGCGATAAGAGGACTCAAATATCTCCATTTTCATCATTGTAAGTACAAAGAGGATATGAGGGCATCAAAACATACTTCAAATGTTACTATGAGGTATAGAAGATGATAAAGCTTGCCAAATTCATATAAAAGCACGAATTTTCTGTAAAGCTATTCTTCTCATGTTTTTTATAGTTAACATTTTCTGTCCAGTTGCATTATAACAGGCGTATGACAATATGGCCTATGAATTTGTTAAATTATTTCATTACGGAGGTGCATTACGGCCTGTGAGTTGTTCAATTTGCTTAATTACTTCACTATTTTAAGCTATGTCAAACAGTGAATTCACAAAATATTCATCGTTTCTATTATGAATACGGTTCACAATTATACTCATTCACACATAAATACAGCAAGAAATTTAGAAAGTCCAAAACGTCTCAAAAAGCAATACATTGTGAACCATTACATTTGTAGGATTTTTGGGTTGTTAACCCATTTCAAAATCTTTTTGAAAAACGACTACAACAGTCATTGTAACTTTAAAAATCTCTTTTATTCAGAAGCTGTGTTGATCGTAGTATTACCTTTACGGGCTATAAATCTCACTTGACAGTCTTGTAAACAGTGTACAATTAAAGAAGCTGAATATCTGTCTTCCACTTGTCATCTAAAATTCCTAAATAATAGTTTATTATTTTACTTTTGCATTTTAGAATAAACTTTTAGATCTTGAGTACTTTATTTATTAAACTTCAGAAAGAGAATGCTTAAAATGTTGTGTTTATATTCCACGTGAATTTAAGTGATCAGTGATTGAATTTATTATGTTCATTTACGAAAAGTGCGTTATTTTTATTCTATATATTTCTGTATTTTGTGCATATTTTCTACAAGGAAGTTTTCTAGTAAATGCGTAACAGAGTCCACTAAGAAAAGGTTTATTCACAAACCACTTCGCATACTCTTTTGAAGTATTAAAAGTTGTGTATTGTTTGGAAAAAAAATAACTGGTCTGCCGTTTTTACGTTTGATTAAAAAAATATTTTTGGAAAAAGGAATGGGGTCGCCTCTGAAATGCGAGTCGGTATTCACGTCGTGATTAAAGATCGAATGTTCTACTGTCATTGTGGCGTCTTTGTCTTCTTGAACAAAACCCGTGAGGCACTCACGCATTGCAAAGACGTCTTCTGGTTGAAGCCTTCACGTTGAGAGCACTGAAAAGGTATTTCTACAGAAGTTCGACAAAAGCCTTGCGGGCAGGTTCATCTAGAGGACACAGTTTCTGTTGCATTGGGCGCTTTTCAGCCGCGAGCGCTGACCTCTACACCCCTGACCCTCAAGACCTACAGGGTTTTCTGGCCCAGACTGTTTTATCATTTGGTATAAAAAAGGAACTAACTAATCAACTAACTAACTAAATAGCTAAATAAATAAGCATTCTTGGTATTCTGCGCTAGGAGTAGGGTTATATGTGTATATTCTATTTGCATGAAATTATCATAAAAACCTAATTATGAGGTAGCAGGCCCGAAATTTCTCACTGGATGCAGAATTCCAGGTGCGCACCAAATGGTACGTCCACTTTGTTGTGTGTGTGGCAGGAGGGACTTTCTGCATATTGGAGAGATATTTCAGTATTACGCTAGTTGTATGTGGTATTTATTCATTTACTATTTTTTTAAACATTTATTTATTTATGTTGGTTTGTTTGGATTCGCTTCAACCTGAATGAAATCATTTCGAAAGTCGGATGTCAGATGTTACATAAACCTTCATAATAAACTTATAATAACTTATACATAGTGGTTTACAGCATTCGAGACATACCTTTTCTCTTTCACACTACTGGAGGCACAATTTTTGCACGACGCTTTATAGGCAAATTATAATTTTAGCATACATGTGTCTTCTGTCTTATTTTACACATGTACTTGGATATGTGTGAGGTGGAGACAGGGTGGAAGTGTGGGGTGGGTGAGAGAGAGAGAGAGAGAGAGAGAGAGAGAGAGAGAGAGAGAGAGAGAGAGAGAGAGAGAGAGAGAGAG
>JBBIGB010000002.1:13024286-13036363 GCA_037577075.1 Alestopetersius hilgendorfi
TCATTGGACCTGAACTATTTGAAATTCAATTAAATAAAGCTTGAAACATTGGGGTGTTCTAAAACTTTTGACCGGTAATGTAGGTTGAAAAAACCCCCCAGCTATTTGAGAATTGTAACAAGGAGCCGACTGAGATGTGTGCACCAGAACAATAACATAGAAGATGAGTTATGTCTGTATCTGTGTAAAAGTGTTTGCAGAGTGTGTCAGATGAGAATTATTGACAGAATTCTGGGCAGCAGAGGTCATAAGGTTAGCTGGGAGGTCTCTCTCTCTCTTTCTCCCCCATCATTCTCTCTTCCAAGCTGGAAACTATTCATCTTCCATCATTCATGTTCAAAGTGCTTTACTGAAGCTTCATCACATACTGTGTTTCCTCTGGTGGGAGTGCATTTATGAGCATTCAGTGCAGGTATTCCTCCAAAGCTGATCCATCTCTGCTCACCACAGCTTCTACTTTAAATAGAAACATCAAGACTCTGTCCACACCATACTTACACAACTGCAGGGGCTGTGGGCAGCCCCATGAACATCACTCTGCCTTAATTTGACACTGTATGTGCATGCTAGCGATTGTGTGTATGCTAGCGATTCATGTGAGGGTCTGTGTGTGTAGGGATGGACTTGCTGATGAGGTTAAAGAGTGGTATATCATTGTTGGGGGATTTGTATGCATTTATCTCCATTTCCGGCTCCCATGCTCCAGCAGCACTGTACTAACACTGAATTCCACAGACATGTGTTTTATTGAGGAGATGACAACATATCTCTCAGCACATAAAATAACACAGGGCCCCCTTGCCAAACTCCTGAGGATCAGTCAATTAAGGGAGCTCTCTATCACCAAACTAAGCATGTGCTGAGGAGACCCAGGCAGGCTGCACCCACATATTGCTGCACTCAATGCTATGAACACAGCTGTTGTAGGGAGCTTTTCCCCCTAGTGGTAAGCAGCTGTACTGAACGGTTGGAACGGCCCCCATCAGACAGACTCCTCCCACACCCTCAAGGCCTCCTTACCACAATGTATTCATTGCTATAGGCCTGCCCAGATTTCCAGAATAAACAGATAGAGTCACAAGAAACTGTGGGGAGGGCCAAGTAGGAGGGATGGTAATCCAAATAAGAAGCAGTTGGTACAAAAATGTCTGCATTTAACAGTCATTAAGTACTCCAAGAATGACCAAATGACTTAAAATGGCCCTTTCTGTTTATTTAGTAAGATGACTCAGTTACCAAAAGCATGGATGCAGAAAATCTACCAGAAGAGTCACTATTCAAATAGGCAGAGACAGCTCCATTACAGAGCTTATCTACACTGTTAAACATATACACAAATACAAAGTAGCATTCAAATGCTTGAAAAAATACTTGTAATTTTATTTAATAATTCATACACTGCAAAATAAAATGATGTCATTTACAGTCTTGGTAGTCTATTTGTGTAACTCAGTGCGCAATTACCTATACAATTGATAATGACAGCTCAAACTTCTCGACAATTTATCTGCCTGAAATTTGATCACCACATTTAAATGCAAGGTATTTTTGATGGTAATTTTCTTAGAACTTCATGTTTAACATTCTACTTTTTTCTTAATCATTATGAAGTGATCTACTATTCTGAGTAGTCAATGTCAATTCTTATCATGTAGTGACAACACAGCAAACTACTACATTTATGAAAGCATCACACAAGACAATTGCATTAGGCATGATTACATCAATGAGGATCTGCAAAAATCTTCCGATTAGTCCTCTCACACATTTTGCAACTACAACAACTACAGTTTCAGTATTATCCTTTTACCAACTCTCATACCATCTTACATAATCTGACCATGAAATCAGACTGTAATGAAGCAGACCTATCTGTAGTAACGCAACAAGCCAAAGTGCAACACCACAACAAACATTTAATGTGAGTTAACCATGTAATGAACACATCTTGTTGTAGATGTAGCACTATTTATTCTGTTTCTGACTTCATGTTTAATAGGTTGTATCAGCATAGCCTCACAGTTTGACTTCTCTGCTGCCTGCACAATTCCTGGAACATTTGGAACACATTTTTAGACTCCAGTGATTTCCACAATTAGTTCAAAACAATGACCATTTCTCTAGCTTGCATCAGACCTTTAGATAAGTCAAAGACTAGCACTGCTGTTCTGTCAAAAGACTAAGCTGAAAGTCTGAGTCTGAGTTTCACAAAGTTCTGCTTTGCTTCTTAAAAAGAAACCAGAGGCCTTGAATGAAGCTCAGATTAGAAAGACTTCATTATTCATTTGCCTTCATTTTTTTATTCAGGCTCAGACAGCAAGAGAAAATGCTGCATGCTGCATAGCTCTTATGTACCTCTGGTAAATAAGAGCTAAAAAGCCAATGGAAAATGATCAACATACATTATGCCACAATTACAAGCATCCCCAGAGATTTTTGTTAATAAAATGTGATTAACATATACACACTCAGATTTTTTTTCAAAACACACCAAAATCTTTTCAGACTCTTAAGTGATTGTCAGTTTTCAAAGTCTCCAAAAGTTTATCAGCAGAATCCCCCCACCCCCGTTGTCAAAGCATAAATATTAACATACATGCATTAAACATCAAAAGGAGTCAGGTCCCTGGCAGGGGCCTAAAACTGGGTCATAGATGCAACAAGCCAAAGTACATCTCTCAAAAAGCTACAGTATGTTAAATACTTGCTTGTTTGGTATTAGTTGTAGATAGAGCAGCTTTAACCGGCTCACAGGCCCTGGGACTTGAGCTTTCCCCGGTCCACAGCTTGGACTTCACTGTGGTAGATTATTTTTATAAAAACTATAAACATTACCAAAACAGTTTATGCCTAGTATAACCTACACTCTGTAGTTTAATTGTATCAACATACAGTAGTTTCCATGGGATACTACACAGTAGGTTACCAATCTTTCTGTTCTCCTTTTCTTGGGTGAAAATTCTTTAATACTGTCTAATTTATCTCACTTGTTGTTCTCAATCCACCTTAGGTGCTTAGTCAGTCTAATGCTGACATTACATGTTGGGTGTAAGGACAAATTGATAGACTAAAGTTAGTTCCAATGTTGACACTTGAGACACTTTTCTTCATCAAAGCCATACATTTTCTTTTCACTTTTGAGCATTTTGCTTTTACACTCACACATTTAGCTAAGCAGCACATTTACCTTCAAATTAAATTAATCTGATATAGCTTTCTTATCTCAAGTGCCCAAAATGCCAGAGGCCAGAGTAAGGTCTTGGAATAATGCAGCATGATGTATGTTTGAATGAATGTGTGATGAAGAGTGATACTGTAACAATAGCAATAACAGTTTCAAAAATGAACTTTCTGAAGTTTCTGATCTGCATCTAGAGCTCTTTTAATGAATCTCTCCAGAGCAATGCACTTTATAACTAATGACACAATTATGTTAATAATCATGAAACTTTAACCTCATGCATTTTGTTCTAGAAATAATAGAAAGTTTCTTTTAAACAAATCAGATTTAAGTGCTGATTAAAATGGATTAATTTATATTCAACTTCAGTGTGGAATAATAACACATTATAAACCACAGAATTGAATTAGTTATATATGCCTTTGTCCCTAAATATTATCTTCTGTGTGTATCCTGCAACTATATGCCATCCTTGCTAATATGGCATAGAGTCCCTAAAATGCAAAGCACTGACAAATAATCATCATGGTGCTGATGCCTGTGGGCAACATTTTTTGTGAACTACATGACAAATTTTTTAACAAATCCTCCTTAATCTACAGCCAGCAGTACAGAGCATGTTTACTGTCACCATGTAAGAAAGAAGTGGCTTTGTAAAAATGTAATGTTTCTGGTACATCAGCACATGGCTAGGGAGTTTTCATCTCTTTGTTCAGTATTTGAGAATAAAGCATACAATGATTTTTTCACTTTTAGCTTTGCTTAGCTATTAACCCAGAATGACAGATCAGATCAGCTCAGAATGTCAGATCAGCTTATTCTGAACAGAACTACCAGAGAAATATGTGATGGCAAAGTAGTAATGCCACAGCTTCAATGAAACAACATTCCAGCACACTTGTAAGCATATTGATAGCTCTCCGTTTCCACAATGACAGGTTTATATTTTTGGCTCTGTTTTGGAATGAACGTTCAGGTCCCTTGGCTGCTATTATGAACAGCTGGGAAAAAGTTATGCTTCAGACTTCCCCCACCCCAAAGGTGTCTTACTGTATTTAATGCAAGTCAAACAAGTGAAACATGAGGCTATTTCCCGACATGCATACAATGCACTCTACATAATTTGTGTGATTTAAATGTATTATACATTATTCCCTGACACTATGTAATAAAGATATAATTAAAATCAGACATAAATAAGTATTTTCTGATTTGACAGGCTGTCTTTTACTGGAAGCAGGAAAAATAGGTAAAATAGGTAATTTTGAGGGCCAAATTGTGTTAATTAAACTAAAACTTGTCCAAGGAAGGATAACCAGTGACAGATGCCCAAGACTCATAAACAGTGATGGCTAGCTCATCTGGTCTGATCCCACAAAGAGCTAATGTTGGAAAAAATTGCTGAAATACTTAATGATAGAAGGATGTCAGAAAATCACAACTTGCTAAAACAAGAGTGGTTTGGGGTTCCATGAAAGTGCCTGCACTGGTTATGTGAGTGTCAGAATTGGACCATGAATTCAAGACAGCCTTGTCTGATGAATAATTTTTCCTTATACATCGTGCGCATGTGTGTCACTTTTCTGGGGAAGATAAGGCAGCAGTATGGAATACTGTAAGAACACAAATCAGAAGAGGTAATGAGATGATCTGGGCAAAGTTCTGCTGGTAAAACTTGGATCCTGGCATTCATGTGGATGTTACTTTAACACGTACCACAGACTTAAACATTGTGGCAGGCCAAGTATGCCCCTTCATGACAATCCTCTTTCAGCAGGATAACGTGCCATGCTGCAAAATTATTCAGAAATGGTCTGTGAAACATAAAGATTTGAAGGTGTTCAGTCTGATCAAGCATCTTTGGGATGTGCAAAGACAAAGTAATCTCAGAGGCTCCATATTCAAGAATCATTATAACATTTCCTATCAATATAACATCAAAGGAAAAGCTTCAATATTTCAAGGCAAGTCAAATCAAGTCAAGCCAAAATTTATTATCCTACCAGGGGGAAATTGGATTGCAGCCAGGTATTTAAACATTTAAAAAGAAACACAACAGAATAAGATAAATAAATATAACATTGAGGACAATTACCACATTGAGACAATAAGCAATAATACAAACCAATAAGTACAAAAAAACAATAAGTACAGAACAAGCCCACCACAATAACAACACAAATGCAATACTCAATACAATACATACAAGTTCACCACAATGCACGACCACTACATGGAGAGACTACGAAAGCAAATAGGCCTGTACAAAAATAGTTAAATCCATCAATGACATCATCTGTACTTTTTCAATACATTAACAGCAGCACAAACAATAGAAAGTGTATATCTTTTTGTCCTGTGTGTGGGAACTCTATATCTTCTACCTAAAGGTAGCACAAACTCCCTACAGACAGGGTGGTCAGTATAGTCCAATATTGCCAATGCCCTCCCAAGCACATGACGGTCATACAGATCACTAAGCTGGGATTGAGTTACACCAATGACCTTGCCAGCTACACTGTCAAGCTTATTTCTCTCTGCAAGGTTGAGGTTACCAAACCATACTACAATAGAGAAGGAAAGTACAGACTCAATAAAAGGTCTAAAAAACAGTGTCATCATTTTAGGACTTTTTTCTCAAGAAATATAAACGCTGCTGACCCTTCTTATGGATTGCCTCAGAATTGGCATGGAAATTTAACTTGGCATGGAAATTTAAACTGTACGTAGATACTTATAATTATCCACCAATTCCATCTCAGATCCCTCTATCACTGTTACCTTAGGAGTAGCAACGGACATCCTAAAGTCAATCACCATCTCGTTAGTTTTTGACACATTCAATTCCAAGAAAGAATCTTTACACCGCTACTGGACCATGACCCAGTTCCTGCCCACCATTCAATAGACTAATAATGATTGAGCCAGCGGCAAACTTAATCATTTTACTACACTCATCCTTACTTTTGCAGCTGTTTGTGTTCAGAATATAGAGGAGAGGTGATAGAACACCTTGGGGTGATTCAGTGAATGAGTGGAGCTTGTCTGAAAGGACACCACTGACCCTTACACCCTGTGTCAGAAAATTTTAATCCACCCAGAGAGAAGTTTCTCAGCCTACAAATGTGGCTGTATAGTGTTAAAAGCTGTGGAAAAATCAATAAAAAGAAGTCTGGCATAGGACTTAGGACTCTCCATATGTTGATACAGACTGTTCAATAGTATCAGAGTGGCATCCTTCACTCCTCTGCCAACCCTGTATGCAAATCGCAGGGGGTCTAGAAATCCTGCACTTGAGCTTGGACCACCTGCTTTATAACTTTCTCAAAAGTCTTCATCACTAGTGATGTTAATGCGACAGGTCAAAAGACATTTAAGGCTTTGGGGTTTGAGCACCTTGCCACAAATCATTTGAATGTTCTCAACCATTTAAAATATTTACACAGAAGATAACACTCAAAACAAGAACAAATATTATGCCTCACCCAATGTTCTTTAAATGGTTCTGCAGTGAAATATTATAGTTGTAAATAGTTATTGTTGTATATTATATTGTAAATAGTAGGGTTACATTATCACAGAGAGCGCAATTTAGCAGTGCAGCTGACCACTTTAATATAATTCAAAAGCAATACAGTCTGTACCCTAAACCATGATAATATTAAGGTAATCGCAAGCAGTCACAGCCGCCATCCTGCTTTCCAGTCAGCTCAAATCTGATTACTGTTTGTGCCCAGCATGAATTCTGCACTTTGACCTTTCAAATGACCTCTGGTCTGCATGCAAGTTCATGGCAGGGTCAGAAAGGGCTTCCATTGCCTACGTCACACACTCCCACACACACACTCCCACACACACACTCCCACACACACACACACACACACACACACACACACACACACACACACACATACAACACACAATCCTGACTCATCCATGTCACTGAAAATCAAATTAATAAGACTAACAATTAATAAGCGTATCTCTCATGTTTTATGTGATTAAAGATTATATTTATTTGGCTTGATCAGTATTCAATGTGTGTAAGTGTATGAAATCCGTAATGAGTGCTGTGTTAATGATAACAGGCCTTAGTGAGGAAGAAGGTAAATAGCAGGTATTTGCAACAAAGCTAATGATACTGTCCCCAGGCCTGCAGACCCTAAATAACATGCAGACGGATTCTTACTCACACACAGGAAAGAATAAAGGGCTGTGATGTGTGAGGAGCCCATAGTAAATTACCTTCTGTATCCTCCTTACTCCACTGTGACCACAGACACAGACAGCACTCGTCACTTCAGCCACAGAACTACACACCAAGTTAATCTAACCACACTGCCAGACAGACACTGATAAACAACAAGCTACTGCACACAAAATCCTTAAAAGCCTACTAGCATATTTAGCTACAAGAAGAAAACTTCATGATATGGTCGTGATAAACAACAGATGTAATTTCCTACAGTCTACAGTAATTTATTGGATGTTATTCCACTATGACATAAACTGTATTACTTCATTTTTAAAACAGTCAGTTTTTTTCCATCAAACTGAAATTTTTGTAAACACTGGACTAAAAAAAAAATGTCTTAACGTGGCAATAGTGGATTATTCTATGCCCGGTGCATACACTTTGATCCAAGTTCTTAACAAACAAAGCACAAGAGTATGTTGTGGAAGCATCATGATTTTTGCTATAATCCCCACCTTAGAGTTCACCTGTATATAGCTTCAGTTTAGGCTGGAACATGACAAATCTCACCACACAGGTGTTGAGTTTGTGTACCTGTCAGGAGTCTATAGCTGAGAACTGCCTTAGATGAAACAATGTGGTGCCATTTTCTGGACCCACACAGCTCTTCAGCTGTGAAGAATTTAACAGAGTAATCTGAGATGACACCGTAGATGTATGAAAAAAATAGATGGTGAGAGTGAAAGAAAGAAAAATGGGTCTACAGCTGCGTTAGCGTACCTGCTGAGCATATCTCATATCAGAGCATGCACGTGTATGTGCGCGTGTGTATGACCCCCTCCTGAACCCAGAGATGAAAAATTCACTCACCTCAGGAGTGTGAGTGCAAAGAAAAAGATTGATGTGAACAGTGCAGCTCCTGAGTAATGATGTCAACAGCCATCTCAGCAGTTTGCATTAACATCATTACAGCTACCAAGACACACAGAGAGGATGTCCTGTAATGCACAATGTAATAATTCATAATTAAGAAACTAAAGTGCATTTAGTATACCAACAATGACCCTTTTCATTTGTATTTCAATTTTTAACCAATCATGTAACACAGTTGACACCACAAAAAGCTCAAGAGCCTGATCTGGTTTGCTATAAATAGCTAAACAGGAAATTATACTGTGAGATTCCTTTCATCGTCATGCATAATCATAAACTTTGCCCTCAGTTAACACTCATTTTACCTGCTATTATCTTTAGCTCAAATTTTATGTACATGCATTCAAGCATTGGAAATCCTGCAAATTCTATGTTGCTCAAAAAACAACAGTACACTAAAAAGTTACTCTGTAATTTTGTAGGTTCTTAATCTTGTAAAAAAAAAATCCAGTTCAGATTAAATGACCATTCTAGTGTCTTAAAGCATTGTGGTAATAACAAAACAACTCATGTTACTGTTTATTTAGTGCACAAGAACACTGCAGCTAAGTGTATTTCAATTTGTCATTAATGCACAGTAACCGGGGATGAAAAAGAACCCCTTATGCAAAAGAACTACACCACCATATCAGAAAAAGATGGAATGAAAATTACAAAAACAAACAACAAAAACAACAGTCATTGCTACATTTACTTTGACTTTTATTTCATTGTAGACAGTATGAACCCAAGATATTTCATGTTGTGTCAAATCAGCCTAGTCAATTTGATAATATACATTCATTCCTGCATTTCAGGCCTGCAACACTTCCCAAAACAGTTGGAACACTCAAGCATTTTTGTAATGTTGCTATTCCTTCTCACAAGCCTGAAAAGATGTTTTGGGCACTGAGGATAGCAAGCGATGAAGCGTTTCAGGTGTTATTCAGGTGAGCAGGTGAACAGTATGGGGTTGTTGTCGCATTTTTCTTTTCGAAATTCTCCAAACATTCTCTACTGGGGACCGGTCAGGGCTGCAGACTGGCCAGTCCAGTACTGGTACCCCCTGCCTATGCAGTCATGCCTTTGTAAGGTTGTTTTGCATTGTCTTGTTGAAAATGCATTAATGTCCCTGTAAAAGATGTTGTCTTTTGCATTTGTAGTTCTCTGCATTAACGCTGCCACCATAGAAGTATTAATTATTTTTGCTAAGGGCCCTGACCCAATACCATGACATACCTTGGCTTTTGGACTGGATATTCATTTTCATCTTTGGTCCAGAGCACACTGCATCCATTTCTTCCAATAAACATCTGTAATACGGATTCATCTGACCACAATACATGTTTCCACAGAGTGACGGTCCTTCCCAGACAGCTTTGAGCACTGTCACTTCTGGACATAGTTAACATAAGGCTTGTTTTGCACAGTAAAGTTGTGAGTGGTGTTTGTGAATATAACTCTGTATTGTAGTGTCTGACAAGGATTTGCCATAATAATGCCCCACCCATATGGTTATATCATCTATTGATGAATGACAGTGCTGTCTGCGGGATCAGAGATCATAGGTGCTCAGCTTAGCCTGGTGCCCTTGCTCTTTATGCACTGAAATTTCTCCAGATTCCTTGAATCATTTAAGGATATTATGGATTGTAGAGGGAGAAAATTTACAAATCCTTTCCAGTATTTCTTTGAGGAATATTGTTTCAGAACATTTTAATAATTTTCTGTTGACAAACTGGAGCCTACCCATTATTACTCCTCAAAGACGCATTTGAGAATACCGCTTTTGTACCAAATCATGATTATAGTCACTTGTTTGAAATTACAATCATCGTTTTACTCGCTCTAAATTGCCCCTTCCCAACTTGCATTCCCAAATCAAATTAAATGAGGTTAACCAGACAAAACATGTAGTAATTCATGTAGCTGTCATGATTGGTGTGGATAAGGGAAGGGGGAGGACGCAAAGCTGAGTGGAAATATGAACAATCAGTTTAACAACAAAACAAACTCAAACCAACATACAGAAAACAAAGGGAACCCAGAATCAGGCCATAAACAGACAATACAAACCAAAATACAAAACAGTGCGAGGCTCGTGCTATACTAGAGAATCAAACAACAAAAACAGTCAGGCAGTTCGGAACACAGACGAGAGTAAATACGTGGTACAAGGAATCAGAACAAACGAGGAGTAAACACCAACTAAGGGGATGTAGCACGAGCCTGCAGAAACAAAACACAACAAAAAACATACGGGTTAGTACAAAAAACAACAAGAATGCAAAATGTGGAACAATCACATACCAAATAGAACAATTACAGACACGCTTGACTCGAGGTCAGACTGAGCTTAAATAGTGCACGGGATAGAAGACAGGTGAGACCAATAAGGACGGGATTGAAAACAGGTGAAACCAATAGGGAAGGGACGTAACACAAAGAGAACGCGGAGACTCAAAAGGGAGGAAGGGAGGAACGGAGGAACGGAGTAAGGGAGGTGGATTGGGAGGCGGGCAGGGATGGAACAGAGACAGACATGGAGAAGAAACTAAAGAACAGAAAACACAGAGACGTCAGGGACAAGATAAACAGATAAACTAATATTCAGGGGATGGGGAGCGGAATCTACGGGGGGAGGGCGAGGCGACCATGACAGTAGTAATAACTTGGTATCAATGTATTTACTGTGGTTGACTCTTTTAACTTAGATTCAGGTACTGCATTAATCTAAAAAACAATCAAGTAAGTGATTCTATTCATAAGCTCATACAAGTATCAATTACTATTTCTAATTACTAATCTCATAATTATGTCAAATCACCGCAGATGCTTTGGAAACGTGTAGTTTGTCTCGTTTACATTCATCTATTAATTTCATTATATATTAAACTATACTAAAGTCAACTGTTCCCTAATCTTCCAACACTAAGTTTAAGCGCAGTTTTAGCCTAAAACCAAAATCTATAATTTGGGTTTATAGTCATTCACCTGTCAACTGATCTATTTTATTGTTATAGTTCTCAACACTCAAATTTCACTAAAGTTTCCTGAAGTTGCAGCTAAAAAAGACTAGCAGGCACATAACTGTCAGTCATGTTCTCTTAACCAAACAAATAATAATAGGTAGGTGACATAATGACAGGCTGCTGTCCGTCTTGTTTTTGTACTTCTTCCCATGGCAAAAAAACAGTTGTCCCTCTCATTTCCCCAACCATCTCTTCCAACATCCAGGTGTCCGTGCAAAAGTCCCTCATCACTGCCGAAAAGGATGTGAAGTCGGTTAAGCCCTGTTGTCTTTGATTTTACAATGTTCTTCAGCTAAGACAAAACAAATATCACAACTTTTTTGGTTGCAGCAAAAACTTTGGGTTTCTCAGAAAGGTCTATACAATTCCTCAAATGCAAACTTCCTACCCTGCCCTGGAACCCTTCGAACCTAAGCTTGTTTTCCAAGCACTAAATGAATAGCAGTCTCAAATCAGCAGACTTCAAACTAATGTCATCTTTCTCTGACAAGGTGTGTGTACATCTCAGCCTAGCTAAACAGACCACTTCCAGCTTCAAAAGATCTTACATATAGTATGAGCATATCATTGTGAGATGCAGTCCAAAAGGTATAAGATACGAATGCAGAACACATTGGTGCAATAAAGTGTATAATAAAAACAATCAACAAACATTCATATGTTTGTTGAGGGGGTGGAGGTAGCTCAGTGGGTAGGATACTTGCCTCTGGACAAAGAGGTCATGGGTTCGAATCCTACCTTCAGCACCACCACTGGG